>JAOXJP010280880.1:0-19499 GCA_025762735.1 Platanus orientalis | reverse complement strand
TCTTGATATCGTTATTCTCTTGTTTTGTTTATACTTAATTATATTTTTTTCTCTAATAGGAGAAATACAGTGTAACTTATATGTACAGGAGAAATACAGTGTAACACATATGTACCTGTAAACCTTTTTTGGGTTTCTTGGCTGGGTTTCGTATTCTCATTATTACCCTTCGTTCTATCCCTTTTCAAGTACGTCAAATAGGTACTAGGTATCTATCTTACTCTTGATATCGTTATTCTCTTGTTTTGTTTATACTTAATTATATTTTTTTCTCTAATAGGAGAAATACAGTGTAACTCATATGTACAGGAGAAATACAGTGGAACACATGTACAGGAGATATACAGCGTAACTCATATGTACAGGAGAAATACAGTGGAACACATGTACAGGAGATATACAGTGGAACACATGTACAGGAGATATACAGTGTAACTCATATGTACAGGAGAAATACAGTGGAACACATGTACAGGAGATATACAGTGTAACACATATGTACAGGAGAAAGGTTATAAAAAATATATATGTACAGGAGAAATACAGTTTAATACATGTGTGCATATTCTATAAAAAAATCCCATTCCATGATGTCTTTTCTAATGGAAAAATAAACTCCAACTCGTGTAAGCTCAATCTGACATCGTCTAACGCTTTGTGCAACGAATAAGAAAAGGTGTCTATGCTTGAATCTAAAATATACTTGTGGCAAACATGAGTTGGATCTTGTATTATTGGACCAAAGAATGAAGAATCCGATTGGGTCCCAATCCCCAAGACTCTCAGGACTATCATAGACCAAAGTCATATGATTGGATCGATTTTGGCTTGCTATTCCTATCTGTTGGCACTGTGAAAAAAAGCCTTGATATACCACGTAATTGGACATGGATCCTAACCACTCACAAACTATGAAAAAAAAATTAAATCAGACATTACAAACCATCATACTTTTCTCTTCATTAAGACCAAATAGCTACGTATGATTTTAATGGTTTCACTTGCAGTTGAATGTCTAAAACCCTTGGAGTCCAATCAGTATAGTGATATTAGTATGTTTCACATCTTTTAAATATATACCGTACCACCCAAAATACGAACCATTTAATCAAAAATCTAATCCTCACCGTTTCAATACCCATGACATCACAAGTGGACCTATTATATATATATATATAATATTTCTCTTTGTTTCTACGAATTGAATTGTTCCATTGTTACCAACAAAATGGAATAAACCCTTGCTATAATATAATCAACTAAAAAGGGAATCAAAGTCCATAGCATAATCTTTTCCAATCCGATTATGTTACATAGTATCCATTTTTCTTTGATAAAGGAGTGTAACACCAAATTTCATTGCTCTTGAATCATAGAAATTTAATATCCGAATTACCCAACCTTTAGAGGGCTAGTTTATTATTTTATGTGAGAAAAAATTACTCCAAGCTCTTTGAAATGAACTTGTTAATTATTGATGTTTATAGGCAACAAACCTCTAATTAACTTCTAGTTGTACAAATTGTAAAATAAGAAAAAGTTGAATAAAAGAAGAAGAGGAAGATAAAGAAGATTGGAAAGATGAAAGTTTGACTATTTTATCAACTCTTTGAACTTACAAGATTTGCTTCAAGAGAAAAATTAAGTCTTACAATTGATCTTTTCTAACCATGGACATCTTCAAGATTCAAGTTTCTATGATATCTTCTTGAAAGGATATTATAGAGGTTTAATGGACTTGCATCCTTCTTGAAGAGGGATGCTTGATGTTGCAGTAGACTTGAAGAAGATGGAAAAGATGAAGAGTTTTCACTTACTTTGGACTTGAAAACTTTAAGAGTAGCAATAGAAGAGTGCAAAGAGTGTTATTTTCGTGCTCTTTGTTGGTATATATAGATGTGTGGGTGAGTTGAGTTAGAGTCCCTATGAGAAACAACTCCTTATTGCATGAAGAGTCCTTTTTGGTGTGGGAATGTATTGTCCTATGACCCTATAAATATCGGGGCCTCTTTTATGCAAGATTATACTTCCATTAGACTTTTGGATGTCTAAAGAATCTATTAATGTCGTGGTTGTGGAAAACAACTTCCATTTTTGGAGTTGGAGTTGGAGTTGGATTCCAATTTCTAATTTCATGGTAAGCAACTGTGAATTTCTCCATATGTGACTAGCTGCCTATGCCCGATTATAAACAACTAAATGTAGCAGTCATGCATCATTCCATGTGGTGGAGACTAAGGACAACTGGATACATCAGTCCAAGTGGTGGCAATTACATAGTTTGCTCGACTGTGTTTATAATTATAGTCCATTGCTGTGCATTCTTCTCAGGATTGTGAAGCATATATGGGTGTACAAGTCCCCATGGACAATTTGAGGGGAGGGACTTAGATCTTGGCCCTACGTGTATACACCAAGTTTGGATGTACGAGAGCTCAAAGAGTCATGAAAAACTCTCAACCATGACCATGTAGTGGATACAATGGTTGGCAACCATAACCATGTAATTGATCAAATGATTGTCTTTATATATAGAGGTCTTGAATTTATAGGTAGACTTCTAATAAGGTCATTGCCATTTTGATGTAATGGCATGTTCTCGTTGATGGGGTGTGATACCATCACTTGGGTTAGTTATCAGGTATCTTGGATCTTTAGCAGATTCCTTGTAGATGTTATTGGAGATGTTGAAGGTATAGCACATGCATTTATTTGAGGCATTTATGATCCCCATGTGATCTGTGACTTACCTTTAGAGGTGTTAAAGGTATGATACATGTATTTATTTGGGGCATTTATGATCCCCAAGTGACCTATTACATACCTTTAGAGGAGTCAAAGGTATGATACATGTATTTATTTGGGGCCTTTATGATCCCCATGTGACTTACCATAGGGAGGTAATCTTTAAGTAAAAGGGTACAAGTGTTTATCATTATGTGCACTTTGTAAAAGTATAATCAATACACTATGTATGTGACGCAGAGCTAGGAATTCTTTCATAGTATTGTTATCCAAGATGGGATATGCCAGCAAATGTATTGACAGTTGTGTCCTTTGGTGGGACACAAATGTCTATTGTTCAATACCTTCTAGAAGAGTATGGCTGAACCATGGTATTCTTCCTCTGTATATGTACATGATTTTAGTGGCTCATGTGGTGATGAAATGGAAGATGGTGACAATATTTAGATGGAAGATGGTGATGAAATTGAGATGGAAGATGAGGATGAGATAGAAGATGATGATGAAATTGAGATGGGAGATGATGATGAAATTGAGATGGAAGATGATGATGAAGTTGCCACTTTCTCTACTAGTAACTATAGTAGCTCTTTGTGGAAACAAAGTATCAGGAATAAAGTTCCATCGTGTGGTTTTGTTATAACCAGGTATCATGACTTTAACAATATATATGATGTGGGACGAGCACACTAGGGTCATGTATGTGAGGAGTTGAGATCCTAGATTGCTAAGGTTAATTTCAAGGTAGAAGCTAGATTCCTACTCTCAATAGTGTGCATCTTAAGTTCAAGTTTTAGATCATTTTTCTAGGGTCTAACATGTAGAAATATCAATTATAAAGAAAAGATAAGAAACTACTAACAAGCATGCAAGAAAGTATACCACCAATGCTAAGAATTGACCTACACAAACATGACTATCAAACACTTTTCAAGGGTAATTGGCTAACTGTTTGGTAGAGGTTTTTTAAGGTTGGTTTGCATGTCAATTTAGAGTATTACTAGAGGTATAATTTGGGCTAAGGGGCATGCAAAATAACAAAGGAAGCAGTTCCAAATAGTAGCATAAAGAAGGCATGATGATCATATTTGTACAAAAATTTCTGGGTTGAATAGTTTGGGTTTGTGGCTATGTTAAGGCTTGTAACAAGGTTTTAAATTGTTGTCCAGCACATTGAAAGGTATATTAAGATCATAATAAACTCAATGTAAATTAGGAAGTCACAAAACTCTTAGCATCATGTGAAATTAAGTCCCCAATTGAAGAACAATGCTGTCCAAAAATTATGGGTGTGTTATTTTATGTGAATCCAAATTTGCATAGGTCAAATTTTTGTGAAACAACTTCAAGATCATGAATGAAGGCTTCCACACTTTGAATCCTGATCTAATATTAATAAAATTTGTAGAAAATTTGTTAAGATTGCAATCTTTGAAAATAACATGTAACTTACTTGACAATCTTGCATAATCACATGAAATAGCACTCACTTTGATGACAAAACTTGGAACAACTTATGTAGAATTTCAGGGAAGATGAAACAAACCACAAATTGTTGAAGAACATAGCAAGATAAATAAGGGCATCCACCCTAAGTGGCAAACCTCACTCTAAGGGAAACCTTTCTAAGTTTTGGGAGCATCAAAGTTGAAGAAGGAGAGTCTTCTTCTCTAGCCGTTCTAACTTCAAAGAGCATGAGCCAATTTCAAATTTTTTTATTAACTCTATTTGGAGGTAGCCAAGAGTCTTGTAAGGACCCCCACATGCCTACCCTAATTAGGACTTCATATTTTTAGTGTCAGATGACACATATACCCACACCCCCTAATAAAACCTCAAATTTTCACCCTTGTAGACAATTTTACCCCTAGAATGTGTCCCTGCTTCTCTATGTCTCACTCTCAGTACAATTCGATGTCCCCTTATGTTCCATATGACATAATAACATTCAAATGAAATTACAATTGAATAAAACTTAAAGAAATAAAATAAAGTGTTGAATAAATAAAAGACTAAAAGTAAATCTTTGCAAAAATGTCTTTGCGAGAATGCTTGACCCCTAAACTGTCTAGGTGGCTCTGGAACAATCCCCACCATACTCAAACCATATGAGTGGGATGGATCTCCTCCTCCTGTGCTAGCTCAATCCTAAACCTCCACGAGGTTTGATGTCCCCATCAATATAGGTCAGGTGTCTTAGCACCATCTAACTTAAAAACAACAGGATATGAGGTGTCATGAGCTGAGTATGATTACAACATCATGACTTATGAAAGGTGGGATATGGGATATCCATTCCCCCAGAGAAGTGGATCACATAACTATATTAGTGTAGTGATACAGTTCTCAAAAAGAAAGGCGGGAGTGTTGGTGGTGGTGTGGTTGTATTTGTCTTGTGATGGCAGACTACTTACATACCTTGAACAAGATCTAGCTAGAACGTAGTTGGATTTTGGGATTTTATTAATATTGTTCATTTTTACACTTAGTACATTGACACTAAGTTTGGGGTTCACTTAATTTTTACAACACAACTGTCATTACTAGTTTTCGATTGGATCGGCAAGGAATTGATCTTGCCATGATTGGATGTTTTTACTCATAATGCCTATGTAGGTTTTCATCATGTCCTTTCCATCATGTTTGTTTATTTTATATTTATATTTTTTTCCTTAGGATCCCTTAACTTAAGACTGGGGGTCGCCTGATTTTTACACCTCACTGTCATTTAAGGTTTTTAATGAAACCGATGAATTTGTTCTTATCGTAATCAGATTCTTTTACTCATGAT
The DNA here is from genome assembly GCA_025762735.1 of Platanus orientalis. Lineage (NCBI taxonomy): Eukaryota > Viridiplantae > Streptophyta > Magnoliopsida > Proteales > Platanaceae > Platanus > Platanus orientalis. The sequence goes on along the minus strand of JAOXJP010280880.1, from coordinate 13,963 downwards.
GCCTTGATAGGTTTTCATCATGCCCTTTCCATCATTCTCTATTTATTTATTTATATATTTTTTATTTTTTTTATGATTACGGTTGCATTTGAGATACAAGACTCAGACTACCTACGTACCCACCACTGGGATCAAACTGACATACTTCCTTGAAATTTGATGCTATGATTATGGGTAGTATCTCTTTAAGAACCTTGAATTAGTGACTGACAGTGTTTGGTTACCTTTGACATCTCATAGTAGATAAGCGCCAAAAGGATAAGATGTCTCTACTATGTAAGGGTCATCCCATTTGGTTACAAACTTCTCTTTCTAGTTGTTTGAATCTAGGAGTGAACGTATTAGCAAGACAAGATCACCTTTCTGGAAGGAACAAAGGTTCACATTTTTATTGTAAGCCCTTGTCATGTAGGCTTGATATAATTCCAGATTTTGCTAGGCTACTAGCCAAATTTCATCTAAGTTTTCAAGTTCAAAGATGTATATCTTAGTGCTTTCTACATAAGTTAGGTCTTCCTTGATCGCTACCAGTAAAGAGGGTACTTGTACTTCTATTAGGAGGAATGCTTTTGCAACAAACACGAGCGAGTATGTGGTCGCCTATGTAGGTGTCCTATAGGATGTCCTATATGTCCATAGTGCTTCAAGGAGACACTTATGCCAGTCCCTTTTGTGTTAAGAGACTATCTGTTTCAATATTTTTTAGAGTGTCTTATTGAAGGCCTTTACTAGTCCATTAGCTTGAGTATAGTACCTAGAGGAATGCTCATAATTGATATTACACTTTTCCATAAACTTGTATACTGGTGTGCTAACAAAGTGTTGACCATTTTTGGAGATGATGTTATCAAGAATTCCAAACCAGTATATTATGTGCACCTAGACAAACCAGACCACGTCAATGGCCTTGACCTCCCTCAATACGACAGCCTCTGCCCACTTAATCAATCACATCTAGGATATACTTGTGGTCCTTAGCAAAAGGTGGGTTAATTGGACCAATTGTGTTCATGCCCCAATATGAGAAGGTCCAAGAACATGATGTGGCATGAAGAGGTTCTACAGGGAGATGACTAAAGTCACTACGTAGTTAGCTAACGTGACATCTCTTTGCATAATTTATGCAATCAACTATCATAGTTGGTGAATAATATCCCAATCTTTTTAGTTGATGTTGTAATTTGGGACCACTTTGGTGAGCTCCACACACACCCAAATGAACTTCATGCATGACTTAGAGTGCTTCTTGCTCAGATAGACAACGAAGCAATACTCCATCCAAGGACCTTTTCTACAATTGTCATCTTGTAAGGTGAATCTTGAAGCCCTTCTTCTTATTTCTACACAAAGAACTGTGTAATTAGGCTCCTTTTCATCTAGTAAATTCTTCATGATTAGGATACGCTGGTCTTTCCTTGTCAACTCTAATCCGACCTCATTTTGGGTATTTTCTTTAGACTCATGGAGTTCAAGGTTATACACTTCAGCATTATCTTCTTCTTTAGAGAGTAGAGGTATGACTCTATGTTCTCCAATATGTACAGTTAGATAATCCTCTCAAGAGTGTGTGAGAGAAGAGGCCAAACTAGCAAGCTCTCTACTTGATTGATGTAGCCTCATCTCATATGCCAAATTTGAATACCTTAAAACAATCACGCTAATTCCTTAGCTTGTTTGAAATAGGGTATAAGATTTGGATTTTTTATGTGGTATAATCCATTCATTTGTCATACGACCAACATTGAATTACTATATACAATGAGGTGTTCTATTGGTAATTCTAGTGCTAGCTCGAGACTTGTTATTAAAGCTTTATATTCAACTTTGTTGTTGGAGCATCCTTGACTAAGGGTGAGAGAAAGCATTATGACACCGTTGTCTAGGGTGACAAAGACAATACCAATCCCAAAGGATTTGTTGTCATTTTCAACTTTAATCCCTAGGGGTCCACTTGTTTCTTCATTAAAGTACATCTCCTAATTCTTCCTGACATTTACATGCATAACCTCTTCATTTGGGAGATCAAGTTGTAAGGGAGAGTCGTTGGTAATTAGGTGAGTAGCTAGAAAATTAGCCAACGCTTGCCCTTTTATTACCCTCTATGGAATGTATTGGATATCAAATTCAAAAAGCAAGACTGTCCATTTGGCAAGGCAGCCTTAGACTGATGGGTGACTCATGATATACTTGATGGGACCTTTCCTTAAGATGAGATGCACCGTGGTGATCAACAGATAATGCCGCAACTTTTGGACAGCATAAATCATGGGTAGGCATATCTTCTCAATGGGAGAATATATAATTGAGCTTGGCTCCCACCATTGTCCTACTAAGGTAGTATAAGGCATGCTCCTTGCCTTTGTCATTGCGCTTGGTGAGCAAAACACTTAGAGATGCATCAAGTGCAATCACATATATCAAGAGCGGCCTCCCTATAACTGGACTCATAAAAAACCAAAGGGTTAAGGAGGTATTTCTTGATGTTATCGAAGGAATTTTGGTAGGACTGGTCCCATACAAAAGAGACTCCTTTCTTCATTAGTCTGGAGACTGGTTGGCATCTCCCTACCAAATTGGATATGCATTGCCTTATGTGTACGAGGAAACTTTGAATGCACTTAAGCTCTATGAGATCCTATGGTAGCAGCATTTCTAGTATTTCTTTGGGTCAATTTCGATCCATCTATGCCAGACCACAAATCCTAAGAACTACCCTGATAACACACCAAAAGCATTCCTGAGTGGGTTCATCTTTAGGTTATATTTACGAAGACATTGAAAGACCCTATTGAGATCTTGAATGTGATCTTCTATAACTTTGTTTTGACAACTAATTCATTTACATAACATTCAACTACATCATGGAGCAGATCTTAAAAAATGTAGGTCATAGCCCGTTGATATTTGGAACTTGCATTTTTCAAATCGAAGGGCATGACTTTATAATAGAAATTCATTTAGGTGTGTGGAAGGTTGTCTCTTCTTCGTCTTTCTTTGTCATATGGATTTGATTATATCTTGAGTACCCATCCATGAAAGAGAGTGCCTCATACTTGGTTGTGGCATTGATGAGTAGTTCTGTGAGTGGAAGTGGGAAATCATCTTTGGGGCAGACATTGTTTAGATTGTTGTAATCTATGCACACACGGATCTAACCATTCTTCTTTTGCACTAGTACAATATTAGTCAGCCACCTTGGGTATCTAACTACTAGAATAAACTTGGCATTATGAAGTTTATCCACTTCAAAATCTATCTACTCCGCAATATCATGGTGGGGCTTTCTTAAGTGTTGCTTGATAGGTTGTAGAGACTTATCAATAGGTTAGCGATTGACCACCACTTTGGGCTGCAAACCAAGCATCTTTGTATAGTTCCATGCAAATACATCATGGCTTTTTTTAAGGAACTCAATGCACTGGGCACATTATTTGTCAAAGAGACAAGTACTCATGAATGTAGGATGTGAATCCTCCTTTATACCTAAGTTGACTTCAATTAGATTGTCGACCATGGCCTTCCCTCCATCTTCAAGTTCTCAAGGTGCTTGCTTTTGTGGCTTAATATTGTCATTAAGTGGCATCTCATTAGGTGGCTCTTCAGTGACCTCATCTTAATTCTCAATGAAGAGACATCCTAAAAGGACTCATCATTGTCTTTTGAAGGTTCTTCAATGACTTCTTGGGTGACTACTTGATCTTTATCTCAAGATTCTAGGTCTTACTCTTTTATATCTTCTATGAATAGATCATAAGGTAAACCCTGCTCATCATCGTTGGATGAATTTGTTGTTATGGTAACTGTATTTATCAAGATTTGAAGTCTAGGACCTGCTTACCCCACTCCCTTCCGATTTACTCTCTACTTTAAATTTAGGATTCTACGTTTGAAATTCTCTATGAAAACCTATTTGCCTTTATATTTTTCATTTTGTATGCCTTGTTGGTCAAAACCCACACTCTTGAGTAATCCTTTTGACAGTTTTACATTTGATAGAAGAGAATGTAGGTCTCCCAGCATATGCTCATCGGGTTTGAATAGTTTCCCCTTTACCTTGGTATTTCCTTCAAGTTGAAAGACCACAAGAGGTCCATATGCATCTATCATTGAATCAGATAGCTCTTCCAAAGGAAGAACAAAGTATTTTGCAACATTATCAAGCAGTAATGTTGCTTTCTTGATTTTGGCCTCCCTAAGGTAGGTGTAGCAATAGATGGTGGCTCTAATGGTGGAGTTGTTGGCCCTGTCTTTGCCTTTGCGATAGAAGTTCACATATGCAAAGTAGGACTCTGATGTCTTGAAAAGGGTTACTATTAGTAATTATGGTGCAGTCCCTATCCTGCCATAGATATTTAATGCATTAATGAAAGGTGGATGGGATTACTTGACATTTATGCATCCATGGTCTGCCAATAAGGGCATTGTATATTGTGTCTGCATGAATTATGAAGAATGGAGTTCAATCCTCTATATCGTTAAACTTGGTTTTAAGCTTTATGGAGCCTAAGGGGCGTTGCCCATTTTGATTAAATCCCTAAATGACAAGACTACTGGGTCTCAGCCTAGATCTATTGATATCGAGCTATACCAGTGTCTTAATGGGTAGTACATTAACTGTGGACCCGACATCAATCATGACCCTTTGATATGTCTTTGTCATTTATGCTATCTGTGATGAATAATGGCCTATCGTGATGAGGATTGTTTGAATATTGGTCAATGTCCTCAAATGTAACTATAGGTATATAGAGGCCTTCCTAAGTTGATGTCTACCAAGATGCTCAAGAAATTTCATCATTCTTGATGAACTCCTCAGGGTTGCTAAGATCATAGATTAAAGTAATCAGGAGTTTAGGTGACATGTACAATGCATCATAAACACTTAGGAGGGCTAGAATCTTCTTTAAGTGTGCTAACAATTTGTAAGGTGTCAACCCATTGGTCTTCTTTATGGCCTTGTGTTCAACTTCTATAGAGGCCTTCTTCATATCATCGGCCTATTGATTGGTAGTGAGAGTCCTTGGTGGAAATTGTTTTTTGGACCTTAAGCATACATGATGTGCCTGCCTTTTCTATGGTTGAGGTCTCGCTTTTGGGGAAACAATCTTTAAGATAGTGATATTGCATGGCAGTATACTTTGATTAGGAAATGACTTCGTATTTGAAAGCTCTCCATCTTTAGCTATGACGAAGGTACTTTTTCATCCTCAGAATCTAAGACTAAGGCTGGCATGTCTTTTGGAATTGGTTTCTCCCCATCTATACCAAATATTGTGCCTTTTTGTATACCGTTCAATCTCTATGGGTCAAAGGCAACCTCATGCTCATTAGCAATTGTGGATGTTTCACTTGCATTCATGTCAACATCCCACTGGTTTTGTAGTAGGAATTCTACTACGTTTCATATATATTGGGGATCATGTCTATAAGCTTTCTGTCATTTATAGAAACAATCTATAAGCAGGGACCATGAAGACATGTGGCAAGATGGGAGAGTTAAATACCAATCGAAGACTACCAAGGACAAAGGGAAGAGTCCAAGCAACAAGTTATGGGTTGTCTTAGGTAACCCAACTTCTACTAGAAAGCGTTCAACATGGTAATGTGGATCCCCAATGCCCTCATATAAGACAAAATTAGGTAGTCAGTACCCTTTCGGAAAATAGGTGAGAAATATCTCATCCCTAATAGGTTGTCGTGTGGTGCTAAAATTCTTTTAATCTAGTACTTAGGCGATTTTCTGATCTAGTGTGCACCTTCGAATCCCTCATATGTCTGATGTTGCTCAAGTTTCCACAAGGGGTCCATATTCTAGTTGTCATAGGGATCCATTCCATATAGCATGAATTCATGAATGACCATCTCTATCATCATCTCCGATGTAGATATGGAATGAAGCAGTAAACCTATGTACCAATTCAATGCGGGACCATTTAGGAAAAGTGGGAACATGCGGAGTATAAGGTTCTCATTATACATCACTTCCTGGAAAGATATCATATACCTGAATAAATGTCATTGCGGACATTGGTACGTCCCATTGAAGAATGTGTACAATAAGGAAAATTTATACCTTAGGGGAAAAGGTTTTGTAGACACTAATTCATGACAAGGAAAAGACCTTTCATGGAATTTAGTTAGTGTCCTTTTAAAAAGTCTTCGTTTCCACCGCTTCATAGGGAGACAAGACACTTTTAGCTATGGAGGTAGAGAGTCATCTATGTGCTCCTAGAGACCACAAAAGACATATTCCCATGTTGACAAACTTCCCCCAATTCCATGACCCTTCTCTTCTGATAGTCACAATATGTAAAAGTATTATTGGTTTGATTGATGCATACCCAAGAAGTCTGGTATACTTCTGGAGGGTCCTCACGTTGTTTCTAAGATATAGCTCTTTTGTTTGTGATGAAAGCCATGTTACATGTGACAACAGTTTCTAATGTGAGTTGCTTTGGGATGTATTCTTTTAACATTAATGGAAAGCATGAGGGTTGTTCTAGCAAGTCAATGGGTTCGGCCACCACCTTGTCTTTCTTAACCTTGAAACTTTTAGTATTCTTTTTTATGACCCCTTTCATTTGCAGTGTTCGTTTCTTGGCATGTTGAACCATATTGTTCTTAACAGGGTTCAAAGCTATCTTTTCAGACTGAAGTCACCTTTTCTAAGAGGCTTTGCTTTAAAAAATAGTCCATTCATCCTCATATTTAGGACTATTTTCCTGTTCATCTTGTAGTACGAAATCTTTTGTTTCATGTGTTTCATTAGTCACAAAAAATAAAATTAGCAGCGGCAGGCTTCTCAATTTCAACACTAGAACTATGTCATCCTTGTCAATTAGAGCCTGGAGTTTGTCTTTAAAGACAAAGCATTCATGGATTATGTGCCCCAGCAAATGATGGTATTTGCAATATTTGGGGTCAGTAATCTTGTTTGCTTCTTTGGGTCTCTTGGAGTTTGGTAGGATGATATCCCCAGTTTTAATGGTCTGATAAAATAGACTCTCTAAATCACTTCCTGAGAATGAATACGTCATCTCTTATTGCTCTTTCATCGACAATCTCTTAAGAGCAGGATTTTCTTGTGTTAGCTTTGCCTTCTTCTTCACGACGAGCCTAGTAGGCTTCTTCTTGGTAGCAACCACTGTAGATGAAAGCTTATTTACTATCCTTATTTTTTCTTACCCTTTTGTGTGCCATAATCTTCTTCTCAAGATCGTGTGCCTTTGTTATTAGGTCATCGAATCTTGTAAAGTTTTAAGGGAGAAGGTTAAATGATAATTCATAATTTAGGTTCCCCAAAAAGATGTGGGTGAGAAAAATCATATTTGTAGGAATAAGTAAGATTTTGTCATCAGTGAATATAGTGAGTGACTAACTCATTTCAAAATTGCTTCTTGTTGACGAGCTCCTGCAACCCACCTAGGCTTATGCGAACTCCAAAATTGATGAATGAATTCCCACTTCATCATGTCCCAGTCTAATACCAAGTGAAAGTTGTTCCAAAGATTGGATGAATAGCTTGAGCATTAGATCCTCTTGGTTTTTTAATTGCCTAGACATAGACTCGAACTGAGCCACATGCTGCTTTGGGTAGGAAGCTCCATTAAATGTTATGAATTGTGGTTGTATGAAGTTAGGTAGGAATGAAAGATGATAAATGTATGCATGATAAGGTTTGAATGTGATATAAGTGATATCCACTTCCTTTTCTTTATGTTTCTTGAACATTTGCGACATCATAGCTTCCATTTGAACCATTATTTGAGGATCCATTACCAACGAAGTAGAATATGCATACATATTCTACTATGGTACATATGAATCTTGGGTATAATTTTCCCTTTCATAGAGTCCATATGGAGATGGTCCTTGTGGACCTTGTGGAGGTGGACCTCGTGAAGGCAGACCTCAGGGAGGTGGTCCCTGTGGGGAAGGACCTTACAGTACAAAAGGGTCTGGGCTGCCACAGCAGGAAGGAGTTACCCTTATAATGGATGATGGAATATATTTCGGCGTGAATTGAGGTGATACCCCCAACTCGGTCTTCTATTGAGCTGTTACAGAAGGTCCTGTCTCCTATCTGGAATGCTGATGAAGTAGGAAGCTTAGTCCATCCTTCACTTTGGCTATGGTTTCTTTTTGTGTTGCAATAAGGCGATCATGCACTTCCAATGGGCATGCTGTAGACTACCCTAGGGTTCCTTCTGAGAGAGCCCCTTTCCTCACCCTAGTTGTCATGATTGTATATTGGGGTATATGTGCAAGACTAAAGATCTTACCTCTCCCTACATAAGGCATATATCATGTCTTCCCCTCAATATGTGAAGGTAGGGATGAATCTCCCCTTTGAGGATGTACCCAAGGTGGGAGTGGATGTATGTGGCCTTTCGGAGCTTTTCCCTTATATGTTGAGCAGTATTTCTCTCCGTCTTGATTTCAAAACCTTTGCCCCTAATGGGACTATCTTAGGAATATTCATCCATCATATGAAGAGTATTTCCGTCTTTGATCTCATCTATAAGAGGCTCAAACTGGGTAAACAAAATAGGGTCCCAAAAATCAACTCTCGCCTGAGCCAAATGTTGGTGATGCAAGGCACTGAGAGTTTCAATGGTGTATATGTCTGTCTCTTGCTCTTTGCAAAATCTTCTTTCAGCATTAGTGAGTTTATTATTATGTGCACTTTTAGGTTTCACTTTATCATGAGTCCTTGTTTCCCTTAAAAGGTTCATGTGTCTTTAATGAATTCTAATTCAGCACCTTAGGAACACCAGTCATAGTGATGTGAACCAGGGTGCGTAACTGGTCAAAGAGCCATGACTAAATACATTGGTGCGACGGAACTATCTACTGTGATTGAACTGGCTACCATGACTGAGCATGTTTGTGCAACTAGACTGACTGTTGCGACTAAGTATGTTTGCACGAATGGAGTGGATATTGTGACCTCTTAGTCATGCTCGACTTTGGGCTGATAGTTGGGAGTATGTTTTCTGTGACTGGGGAATGACATATGCAACTAGATTAAAAGTTGGTAATTTTTCTACGTCCATGGAGTTTTTCCTTTGTGCATTTGGCCTAGGTTTAACTACCCATCTTACTTTTAGATTGCTTATAGTAATTTGGGAAGCATATCCCCATGTTTTGGTTGGAACCAAATGAGGTATAACGGGTGTTACACTCCTACGAGTGGTTCTCTCATGTGCTACATGAGCAAGACTTGTAACAAATATTGGCTTTATTACGGAAGCAAGGAGATCCCTTCTATGAGGATGCAGGATTCTTGAATTGCTTATGGCAGCTCTGACAATACCAATCCTCTTAGGAGGGGGTAGGCTATCACAGTCACATTGGATGGTGGGGAGACCAAAGCCTCAAGCTATGATTTTGGTGTTCATGGAAAGGTAGCCAAATGGCCTCGCAGGGCGCTAAGAGAGGCCTCTATGGTTACAACTTTGCATAGAATCATAGCAAAAGATAAGGCACCCATTAGTGCAATGGAACTTGTAGAAAGATGAGAAGAAAGTAATGTCCCATTGGGCATACCAAAAATTTGTAACACCAAATTTCGTTACTCTTGAATCATAGAAATTTGATATCCAAATTACCCAACCAATAAAGGGCTAGTTTATTATTTTATGTTGAGAACAATTACTCCAAGCATTTTGGAAAAAACTTGTTAATTACTATTTCTTATAAGCAACAAACCTCTAATTAACTTTGAGTTGCATAAATTATAAAATAAGAAAATTGAATAAAAGAAGAAGAAGATTGGGAAGATGAAAGTTTGACTCTTTTATTAACTCTTTGAACTTACAAGAGTTTCTTCAAGAACAAAATTAAGTCTTACAATTGATCTTACCTAACCTTGGACATCTTCAAGATTCAAGCTTCTATGATATCTTCTTGAAAGAATGTTGCAAAGGTTTGATGGACTTGCAGCCTTCTTGAAGAGAAATGTTTGTTGTTGTAGCAGACTTAAAGAAGATGAAGAAGATGAAAAGTTTTCATTTACCTTGGACTTAAGAAATAAGACTTGAAAACTTTAAGAGCAACAATAGCAGAGTGCAAAGAGTGTTACTTTCATGTTCTTTGTTGGTATATATAGATGTGTGGACAAGTTGAGTTAGAGTCCCTATGAGAAACAACTCTTTGTTGCATAAAGAATCCTTTTTGATGTAGGAATGTATTGTCTCATGAACCTGTACATATTGGGGTCTTTTTTATGTGAGATTTCAATGAGTCAATTGATGTCATGGCTATGCAAAACAACCATCATTTTTGCAATTAGAGTTAGATTCTAATTCATGGTTTTATGGTGTGTGACTATGAATTTCTCCATGCATGACTATCTTCCTGTGCATGGCTGTAGACAACTGAATGTAGAAGTCGCATATCATTCCATGTGGTGGTGACTGAGGACAACTGAATGCATCAGTCACGCATCAGTCCATGTGGTAACCGTGCAGTTTACGTGACTGTGTTTATAATTACCATCGCGCACATGCCAATCACGCAATTTTCAATTTCAAAAAAGGGGTATTCTATGTGTTTACCTTAGTATCATGTTCATACCTTCATTTTAAATGATCTTGGTCACTTCTTTTCTGTCCATATAATACATACAACTCTAGTTTTTTGTTGGTTTGTCTGATGGTTCTTTACGAACTAACAGTTTTTGATCCCTCTAATATTATTCTTGATCTAATGTGGAGAAAACGTATTTTCATTATACCCTTCATGACTCGCTTAGGAATAATCAATTCATGGGGTAGTTGGAATATCATAGGGGGGACTATAACGAATCTAGGTATTTGAAGTTACGAAGGTGTACTTAGGGCACATTTCTAAAATATATATTTTTTAAAACATATATAATCATATAGGTAAAGACCATGAAAACATATTCAATGTATTCCCCATATTCCTCTTCTATTATTTTATAAGACTATTACCATTCTTCCTATCAGCACATTCTGGACAATCTTTCTTAATGTGGTCATATTCCTTGCAGTGAAAACACAACACCTTACCCTTTCCCTTTGGACTAGGACCTGGACTTGCAACTCCTAGACTCTTAAATGACCTTCCCTTATGATTCTCCTTACAACCAACCAACCCAAAATCTTAACCTCCTCATAATATTGTTATATAGGAATGATCCCATGATGTCCCCCGAGCTTATTTTATCTTTTCCAAACAATAAATTTTTCATCAAGTTATTGTTAAAATTAGGAATTAAGATAAGAAACAATAAGGCATTGTTTTCTTCCTTCACCTTGACATTAACTTTATGCAATTAATCCAAGACTGAATTTAATACATTTAAATACTCCAATATATTTACACATTCCTCTAACTTTAGCATGTACAATTGTTCTTTTAAATATAGCTTATTGGTCCCATAAAGAGTTTCTTTAACTTCTCTCATAAAATCAGTATTGAATCCTCATCCATAATGATAATAATCATGTTATTCATAAAACAAAGACGAATTTTGATGACTATCCTCATCCCTTAGTCTTACCACTCATCAGCCTCTGTCTCTCTGAACCTTCCTTTCTTTCCTTGCAACACCTTGTACAGTCCCTATTGCACCACTATGTCCTTCACACTACTTTCCCAAAGAGTGAACCTACCCTTTCCATCATGTTTTGATAGGATATTGATCAATAAAAGCCTTTAATTCCATCATGATTTGATCCGTGGATCTTACAAAGTAACCCTATTGAATAAATTTATCACCATTTTGTTCCTCTTCCTCTCAAACACAAATCAAAAGCTTTAACACTAATTTTTGGCATAGAAAAATTAGCCCTAATATACCACGTGATGGGATATGGATTCAAATAACTCATAATATTTGCAACAAACAATAAATAAGCTACAAAAAAAAATTAACATACACACAAAATGAGGATTTTATGTGGTTCAGCTCTTTGGCCTATGCTCATTGGTGTTGTCCATTCTTCATTGTAAACTAAACAAATATAAGTTACAAAAAGAGGATTCTCTCTTTTTCTTACCTCTATTCCAAGCCCCAAGAAAACCCAAGAACTATTACATCTGTAACTCTTTCTCTAAATAATGATAAACATCGTTCTCACCTTCTCTTATAACCTAGAGAAGACCATGTTTTATCACTATAAAGAAACATGTCTTTTTTACTTCGTCCAAAGAAAAAACCAGAGAAGAAAGAACAAAGTAGTTACTTTTTTTTCTTCTCTTAAGAATCTCTTGTAAATAGAGTCTTTCTTAAATCCCTACTCCTTCACGTGCAAAAAAAGTGGTTGCAATTCTAACTAGAACAACTAATTTAAAATATATCTCATTCATTAGATTGGAGAGCATTCCAACAACTGAGAACAAGACAAACACAACACAATCCCCTTGTTAGGACTATAAATCTAGTCCTCTACAATGAGTGTTTTTAACAATCCAAAACCTTGGCAGTCTCTTTACTCGGAAAAATGAATTTTCACTGTTTTTTGGGGGGAAGGGGGGGAGGGGTAGGGTAAGTGGCCGTCTCATATCCTCATATCCCAACAGATTAATCTATGGGAAGGGGAGGATTTTTTTTCTCCTTAAAGTTTTATGATTTTCTTCAAAATGTCATTTTGGTGTTGTCTAGCTTTAATTGGAAAGGTTCATTGATTTTTTGTAAATTTTCGAAGCTTTGTTAAAATGACCATTGCACTTTTTGATGAATTTTCAGTAGTAAAATTGTGCATTAATCAAAAGTTTTAAAAAACTTCACTCTCTTTAGAATTTTTTGTGCAATCAAATGGCCCAATGATCCATAATTTCCTTTCCTTCACTTCACTTCAATTTTCTGTCCTCTACTTTTTGCATATACACTGCCTCATAGCATGCCTCATCCATAACTTAAAAATATTCCACATGGATGATCCTAACCATTTGAGCGGCTACATTATTTGGGATGAGAGAAAATAACAAATAAAGTCTAGAAATGCTTCTTTTATCTGTTAGTATAAGCTTTAAGAGAATTTGTTGTACCTTTATTTTTTCTTTAAAAGAATTAAAGAAAAATTGTTAACCAAGTGACACCCTAAATGTTGGACCCCAACTCATACTGACCATGTGGTATCTCCAAAGAGTTGGGATCCCAATAGTAGAAGGGCCTATATATTATCGGAGGAGGTCTTTCTTGACTTCTCTTTGGGTAACCAAGATCCTCTAATGTTCACTAATTTTTTTTATTTTTTTTACTTTTTGTGCGATCAAAGAAAGAACCAAGATCCTCTAACATTAACTCAACCATGATATATGCCTTTATGTCCTCTAATAAGATCCTTTACATTATTTTGGATGAGAGAAAAAACCATAAAATGTGATTTTTATTTTTTTTCTTCTCTTGTTAACATTTTTTTTTTTTTTTTTTTTTTTTTTGTGACCAAGAAAGATGCACATGCACCCCTAAAATCACTTCTTTTTGTCAATTAAAGTCATGAACTCAACAGATCTCCACATTGGCTTTAATTCTACCAAGGTTACATACACTACAACAAAATTAGTTTTTGACAACACATCTTTAGACAATGTTTTTGTGAAAATGTTGTTTAAAGAAATAAATAAATATGCAGTGTTTATAAAAAGCAACAAAAACTTAAATAAACAACGTTTTTAAAAAATGTTTTTTAATTTATATTTATGTAGCATTTTTAAGCACTGACTAAAGAATTTGTAATTCTCCATCATGTGTCAACGTAAAAAGGACATATGCAACGTTTTTATAAGGCTGTATAAACTTAAAATAGGCAGCATTTTTGTACTTTTAAAACACTGTATAAACTTATTGCACCCTAACTTTTTTTCCTCCATTTCTTCCAGCGAAAAGCAGTCTTTCTCTCTAGATTTAGGGTTTTATCTCATCCTCCCGTGAAAAGCTCTCTATAGAACCAAGCTGCAATCTCTGACCTCGAAGCTTAGAGTTTAAGCT
>JAOXJP010280870.1:0-19102 GCA_025762735.1 Platanus orientalis | reverse complement strand
CATTTATTGTGAACATGATTGCATGAGCAATCTCTAAGAGGTGTCGATATTTTCTTTCGGCTACCCCATTTTGCTCAGGAGTGCCCACGTAAATGGTCTAGTGCACAATCCTAGACTCATCAAAGAAAGAGGAGAGGTCACAAGATAAATACTGTCCCCCATTATCAGATCTCAAAACTTGCAATTTTGTATTAAAATGAATACAAACCATATGATAGAAAGATTTGAATACAATACTAACATCACTTTTGTTTTTCAATAAATAAAGTCAGGTGGCTTTAGAACAGTCATCCACAAAAGTCACAAAATACTTAAAATCAGACAAAGACATAGTAGGGGAAGGTCCCCACACATCAGAATGCACAAGTGAGAATAGAACTGAACTTTTATTATTATTACTAATTGGATAAAAAGACCTATAGTGCTTTGCCAATTGACAAGGTTCACAATAAACATCGGACTTAGGAAATGACAAATGAGAAAACATCTTCCTTAATACAGAAAAAGATAAATGACCAAGTCGGCGATGCCATGTAAACAACTCATATGATCTGAAGGGAGGGATGTCCCTCTTTATTGCAGAAGTAGCTACTGGTGAGTTGGATTCCAGGAGATATAGACCATCCTTCTCATGCCCCAAAACAATCATATTCTCCATCACCATGTCCTGAAATACACAATAGGAAGGAAAAAAAGTAACATTGCAATTTAGATTCTTTACGAGGTTGCTAACAGACAACAAATTTAAAGTGAACTTGGGAACATGAAAAACAGAAGATAGAAACAAATCAAATGTGGCTGGGATGTCTCCCTGACCAACAACAAAAGAAAATGATCCATCAACTATTATAACTTGTCTTTGCCTGAACAAACATGATATGATGTGAATAGAGAGGACATACCAGTCATGTGGTGTGAGGCCCCTGAACCTATGATCCAGGAGTAGTGATTGAGGCAGACACATATGTACCTGAGTGGGCGAACGATGAAGTAAGGGCTATTGGAGGATGCTCCAACTGAGAAACAAAGCGTCGAAAAGCAGCAATTTCTTCATTGGAGAGACCTCCTTCAGGTAAAGCAAGTAGTGTAAGAACTATAAAGGGTAACTCTGCGGGAGTCGAAGTCACTAAGTGTGCAATAGGTCTACTACCTCCAAACCGACCACATTCTCTGCCACTACCAAACCCACCCCAAGGAAACTGATGTGGGATGAAGTATCAGGGGTGTCCATGGAGGTCCTAATACTGATCATTGGTGTGCTTAGACCGACCACAATGCTCACATTTGAGATGGTCTCTATTATCGGATGAATAACTAAATCTTCCACCACGACCCCTCCCAATATTACCACCTCGACCTCCTCTAGTAGAAGTAGACACGAGTGCTGATTTTTTCATTGAAGGCAACTAGTTCATCACACCTCTAACCCTTTCCTCTCTATGAACATACGCATATACTTCATCCAACGAAGAGGACAGGTTCATATTTAGAATATGGACTCGAACCTAATCATATTCCTAATTTAATTCTACCAAAAATTCAAATATCTGTATTTTTTCGACATGTTTCTGATATGTTGTTGAATTCTTCCTGGGTGATTAGGCAATTAGCAATTGGGCAATTTTTTGTCATAACTTCATAAAGAATCTAAACTGCAATGTTTGGAAGACAAAAATTTGTAGTTTAGTGTTCCAATTCCTCTCACACCTTGCTTAATGAAGAATAATAAATGGCCAAAGGCTGATCACCTTGCTTGAATTGGGCGATTCTTTGTCGCAACTCATACACCTTTGTAGCATGACCAATTTCTGAATATGTCTTAGATAAGGCTTCCTAAATTTAGTTGGCAGTCTCCAAAAATAGGTAATGTTCACTAAGTTCAGCTTTCATGGAACTCAATAGCCACCCTTTAACCATAACATTCTTAGGCTTCCATTTCCGGGACTTAGGATCACCTTTTTGAGGAATCTCAGCTTCACCCATAAGGTATTCTTCCTTGTCCTTCCCTTGTATAAAGATTAGAACCGACTTCAAACATGTAAGGTAGTTGCTGCCATTGAATTTCACGGTGAACTGGAGTTGAGAAGGATCTCTAGTAATATGTATGCTGCCCCCATCACTCTTACTCGACTCGCTCGAGTTAGTGCCTGAGTTAAGGCTCACTTCTGACATTGTTTAGACAACCACAAAAGCTTTCACAAATAAAAGACTTATCTACCCGGCCTACACAAGTTTTAATGACTGAGGTTTCTCAACAAAACACTGTTCCAAGTATACAACACGTCAATGTCTCCCTTGGCACAAGAAAAAATTCAAAAAACAACTATTGATAGCCTCTCTTTAGCCATCCAGCAACACAAAAGGAGCAATACATATCGAGAACGAACCAAGGGAACACGTTAAACCACTCTATGTTCCGGTGAGCGTGACCAACTCATCAAATGATTGTCAAAATAGGGGGCGGTAAACATACCTTGCAATTTTCATCACCACAACTTCCATACGTAGCCAAATCGATCAACTCCACATTCTATGGACTTCTGAGATTGGGACGATCAATTCCTTTGCAGCAAAAATTGCTTAATCAGTCTACATGATCTAGAAAACAAGAAACTGGATTTTTTTTTTTTTTTTGAATTTAAAGAAAAAATCGTCCAAAAAATATTTTTAATCACCATACAACCCACTTAACGACATGAAAAACTCCACAAATCACGGCACACTAGAAAACACCATCGGAGGAAACCACACGACAGTTGCCTGTATGGGCATTGACGTCAGCACTAGAGTTGCTAACATCAGTAAGATCCCTTGGCCAGTAAGCTTGCTCTGATACCAACTTGTAATCTGTGATCTTGTTTATTAAGAGAAAGACGGAGAATGATGGAGAAGAAGAAGAAGACGATCAGGAGGGAAGTCATATGAGTAGGGTATTATCTCATATCATTGGTATTTATATCTCTAACTTATTCAATATGTGTTACATATGATGTATCAACAGTATAGGTATACTATACCTATACCCTTATGACATAAATACCCTCATACAATACATAAAACTCCCATATCTTCAACGTTTCAGACTTAGAAAGAGATTGTTGACAATAAATTAACCAACTCTCCTAAAACCTTAAGGTGTTAGGAGATACACAAATTAATATACTTCAACACCCCCCCTACGAGGAACACACTTGGGGAGCTAGGCATGGATCCACACAACACGTACACATGCACACAACACTACATCCAGGAAAATACTTCCATTGGGATTCGAACTCACAACCAAAACTTGCTCTGCTACCATGTTAACAGTAAACTAACCAACTCTCCCAAGACCTTAAGGTGTTAAGAGATACACAAATTAATATACTTCAACAGAGATTTCCTTCAAGAAGAGCTTATACCTAGGGGAGTCAACAAGCCGAGCTTTGCCCAACTCGGCTCGGGCTTGTCACATGAAGGCTAGGCTCAGGCTCGGCTCACTAAAGAAAAAAAAAAAAAAAAAACTGACCCAACATCCTAATTGTCCATTAGTCTAATGTGTTTTATTTAAACATTACTATTGTTACTAATCCTAATTTTATTATAAAATTATTATTTAAATGAAGCTCTTAACGAGCCAAGCTTTTAGCAAGTTGAGCTTAGTGAAGCTTGGCTTAGGCTCACTTAATAAACGCACTTAAATCAAAGCTCAGGCTCGGCTCTTTGACAGCCCTACTTATACCTGTTTGTGATGACTTTCCACACCCCACCCCATAGGGACCAGCCAACCACACACTCGTCCAACCCAAACCTTGAAAACCATAGTTCGCTTCAATTACTCTTCTCCATAAAGAGTTTTGCTCTTCACCATACCACCCCGGCCATTTCGACAAAAGAACCCGATTAACTTCCTTTAAAGGGCAAATGCCAAGCCCACCTTAACTAAAAGGCCTACAAAATTTTTGCCATCCCACTAAATGAAACTAAGCAATCCGCTTCAACAAAATCCCATAAGAACCTTCTCCTCACCACATCAAACCTTTGAATCATCAACCTGGGGACTGAAGAAATAGACATGTAGCATATAGGGAGGTGAGAAAACACACTTTTAAGAAGCTTAAGCTTACCTCCTTAAAGAAACTTTCCTTCCCACACAACCAGCTAGTTATCTACTCTTTCAATGATGGAATCCCAGGTAGACTTGGACTTGTATTTAGACCCCAGCGGAAGGCCCAAATAAGTAGATGGCAAGGCCTCAACCCGACACCCGAGGATATTAGCAAACTCAGCCACATCAACCACATTCCCCACTCCAATCATCTAACTTTTTCTTTTGCAAATTAACCTTGAGGCCTGAAATCACTTCAAAGATTTGCATCAAACATTTTATATTTTATGCATGTATTCTAGAGGCTTGCGAGAAGAATAGGGAGCATACTGAATGAGAAGAATAGACAACACTCTATCTCCAATTTGGCAGCCCTTTATTACCCCAAGATCCTCTACTCTAGCCACAAGATGGTTAAGAGCTTCCATGATAATATCAAAGACGAAAAGAGACAAAAGATCTCCTTGCTGCAAACCACTACTGTGATGGAAAAAACTTCTAAAACGCCATCCACCAAAATATAGAAAGAAACTGTAGATATACAAACTTTTATCCAGTTGCACCACTTCCTACAAAAGCCCACCTTAAGCATCACAAGTAAAAATCTAGCAGTTACATATGCCGTGATCCTAATGCAGTCAAATAGAGCATATACAGATAATCCAATGTAAATCTTGGTCCAAACATAAAGTAACAGAATGTTTAAACCTCAGATATGATGATTGAAAAGATGTAAAGCACGCACAATAGTAATCAACAAATGATCTACAATAAGATAAATGTAAAGAGAAACTTATCGGTTTAGAAGTCGAAACGTGTCAAACACTACGTTTAAAGTGATATTCACCTTCAATGAATGGTGCACAAGAGATTCTGACGATCACCTCTAGAGTACAACGACTTATTGTCACCAAGACTCTACACTAAATCTATGTCGTACACTTGAATGGCTCAGAGCTCTCAGTTTCAAAATACAAAGAAAACTGCCATGAAAAAACCAAAGAAAATTCAAGGTAGAAGATGATCAATTTTTCTGTATCTTAGGTTCGAATATTTCTTCCATACTTAAAGAGATTTGGGTGCTCAAACCATGGTATCTTACCATGTTGAGAACTTATTTAAAGAAATTAATTAATAGTAATTAAGGTTCTTAATCAATGCGCATTAAGATGCTTAATGCCTAAATATTTTTAACCGTTAAGCATTATTATCATTTATACATATTTCATATATGAATCCAATGCTTTTAAGGAAAATAATTAATTACAAAATAAATATATGCGTGTGTATACACACATGCTAGGCCCTGCCCTGACCCGACTTAGCTCAACTCGGTTCACGTGCATTAAACGAACAAACAATCCCAACTAACCTCTCTTCTCTACAACCTCATTTTCCCTTAAGTTCCTCCCTTTACTAATAAGTTAGAGTTAGAAGTTCTCCACTTCCAATGTGGGACTAAACTTTCAAAAGAAAAGTGTTTTTGAGTGGGTTTAATTTAAGTTTAGGAAGGAACCACCAAAAGTTAAATGAATTGCTTTAAATTCAAATTTCTCTCAAATTATTTTATAAAATGCTTTGGGCTTAAATCAAGGTTTGGGCTTAAGTCAATAGTCCACAAAAGATTTTATTTTGAATCTTCAAATATAAAACAATTATAACAATCTCCCACAAGATTCAAAATTGAAATAAATCTGAAGTCATAAATATCTATAAAACAATCTTTCTAAGAGCCATAGAAGAGTTGTATAGGTATCAGTGTCTAAAAGACTATAAACCAACCCTTGGTATAATGATCCAGTATTCACAATAGTTGGTGGATCAAAGTCCTATGAACCAAACTATTTTAATGTGAATCAATTAAGATTGTCATCCACAACTCCCTCTCATATCATCACCATTCTAACAGGTCAGCACCATGTCGGCTATGCCCCCATACCTTCATGAACACTTTAGAGAACCAACCCAAGTTCTCATAGGAAGCGGCCCCACCCCCTCAAGTAGGTGAATCTATTGTTCCATCAGGTTTTAATTTCTTCTTAAATACCCACTTACTTCCTATAGTGTTAGTGGTTGGAAGAAGATCCATTAGTTCCCAAGTGTGGTTTGCTAGTATGGACTCTAATTCACTGTTTATAACTTCTTTCCAGAAAACAACATCTAGAATCTGATTGTTTTATATTTGAAGATTCAAAATATAATCTTTTGTGGGCCATTTAGTTATGTGGGCCAAGTATATCCACTACCTTGACTTAAGCTCAAAGTGTTTTATAAAATAATTGGAGGGGAGTTTGAATTTAAAGCAATTCATTTAATTTTTGGTAGTTCCCTCCAAAACCCAAACCAAACCCACTCAAAAACACTTTTCTTTTAAAAGTTTAGTCCCACATTGGAAGTGGAGAACTTCCAACTCTAACTTATAAGTAAAGGGAGGACCTTAAAGGGATATGGGGTTTTAGAGAAGAGGGGTTGGTTAGGATTGTTTGTTAACATCATGCACGCAAATCAAACCGAACCAAGCCAAACCGGATCAAGGCGTGATGTGTGTGTATACACACGCGTATATTTATTTTATAATTAATTTATTTATTTTATAATTAATTATTTTCCTTAAAATCATTGGATTCGTATATGGAATATGTATAAATGATAATAATGCATAATGACAAAAACTTTACGCATTCAGCATCTTAATGCGTATTGATTAAACGCCTTAATTACTATAAATTAATTTTTTTAAACGGGCTTCTCAACATAGTAGAATTTCATGGGTTGAGCACCCAAATCTCTTTAACTATGGAAGAAATATTTGAACTTAAGATACAGAAAAATTGGTTGTCTTGAATTTTCTCTGATTTTTTCATGCCAGTTTTCTTTATGTTTTGAAATTGAGAGCTCTAAGTTGTTCAAGTGTACGACCATAGACTTAGTGTAGAGTCTTGGTGACAATAAGTCATTGTACCCTAGAGGTGATCGTTGGAATCTCCTGTGCATCATTCGTGGAGGGAAAATATCACTTTAAGGGCAGTGTCTAACACGCCTCGACTTTCAAACCGATAAGTTTCTCTTTACATTTATCTTATTGCAAATCATTTGTTGATTACTATTGTGTGTGTTTTACATCTGTTGGATCATCATATCTGAGGTTTGAACATTTTATTACTTCAATTCAATAATTAGCATCATCAGATTGTGACCCCATTGCTACCTAGAAGCTTAGCTATATCAATAAAATTGCAAATTAGGCCACCCAAATTTTCCTCTATCAAAAAGTTATTACCACGTCGTTACTTCCTTATTTGTTTCTGATCTTCACTGTGAGACATGCAAGTATACCAAACATTGTCAAACCACGTAGTCTATCAGTTCTAGAAGTACCAGGCCTTTTTTAGGATTCCATTTTGATTTGTGGGGGCCAGCCCTAATGGATTCCTTATTTAGCTTTTCATACCTTCTCAACATGATATCTTTTACCAAACCACATGTCTAGGAATTCCCAAACAAAACGGTGTAGTATAATGGAAAAACCAACATCTCCTAGATTTTACTCATGCCTTGCTCCCCACCATGAATGTTTCAAAACCATTTTAGTTTAATGCTTTGCAAACTGCAGCCTACCTAGAATATGCCCACTCAAGTGCTTGGATTTAAATCTCCCATTGAGATTCTCTCCTGTAGCTCCACATTGTTCTCCATTCCTCCTTAAGTCATTGATTGTATTTCTTTTGTTCACATTTTCAAGTTTAACTTGATACCCTTAAGTGTATTTTCTTAAGGTATGCTCTGAGTTGAAAAGGGCACAAGCATTATCATCCTTGGCCCCATAAGCCCTTTGAATTTGTGGATGTGAAATTTTTTGAGTTTGTTCCCTTTTTCTCTCAGTCAGTTCCATTTTTTCTCCTCCTAGAAGACTCCTCTTCAAGGGGAGTTTGTTAATGAAGAGTGGTCTTTTCTTTCTTTGCCAATTCTTGTTTATATTCCTTTAATGGTGGCAACAAGTCTAGTGAGGGTCGTGGTCAAAAGGAAAGTCAGTGAAAAAAGTACGGGGAAGATTGAGGCAAGAAAAGAACTTCAAGTGCATTCAACACATAAGTAAGCAACACCAAAAGACCCTCATGTGCCTCTACAAGATGTCTCATCCACACCATCTTTTGAAACAAATAATCTTCCTGATCCTCTTCATGAATCTCACCTTCCTATTGCAATCAGCAAGGGAATTCACACTTGTATTCAGCATCTCATTGCAAATCATGTTTCTTATAATACTCTCTCACTATTATATAAAGCTTTTTACTACTTTCTCTTCTATATTTATTCCTTGCAATGTAACTGAGGCTCCTCTCAACCCAAATTTGGTGCAGTACAGGGCTGTGATTTCAATCAAATCAGGTGGGGCAATAACGTATGGGAATAAGTCTGCTGTCACGTGGAATATGGGGATGAAATAGTTGGGCAGTCTTGATTACAAAGACAATTAATGATGTAATAGGTAATAGACTAACAGTTTACATGACATTGTGTATGCTGGCAGCAAGTGAAATAGGGATTAATCCCTGTTGCAAAAATGGTAAACCTGTGAATTGAAGTAGGGGATTTATTGGGACAGACCTGAAGAATACTTTCTAAGCAATCAGATCAGGGTTAATGGAGGTTTAAAACCATGAAAATGGGTGGACAGGTGCTGTAAGTAACAACAGTGCAGGAAAAGTGATAAAAGAAGAAGATAGGAAGAAGAAAATATATATATATATATATATATATATATAGAGAGAGAGAGAGAGAGAGAGAGAGAGAGAGAGGATACCTATGAGCAATCACCAGCCCACACATTGGGAATCACCAGCCAAGGCATACTTTGATATTAGAAAGCTTGCAAATAGAGACACCTACTCAAGCAGAAAGAAGCAACTACTTTTTTCTGTAAAAATTATTCATTAACTTGATAAAGAGGCAAAACTCTTTTATAAGAGAGCCCCTAGGGTTCCATTACAATCTAATCTTAGGGCCCCCATGAACTAGGCAGCCGACCAACCAGGTTGTAGCCCTATATTCTTTTAAAAAGTGAATCCCTTTAGTACCCAAAAACAATAATAAAAACCCCTATTGTGCCCCAACACCTAATAATTAATAACATAACGTTAAAGAGGTTTAGAGGCTTCCCACACATAAAATCGTCTCTAAACTCATAAACTCATGTCCCTACATGTCTTAAAGAACAAACATTCACCCCACCCAGAAAATGTGGGCCCCACATGCTCCCAAAATAGAAACCAAACAAAATCGAGCTTGGATCACATGTGGACCTCTCTCAAGTCTCCTATTCCATCCAGATGCTCAAAAGGCTTCTCCTCTTATAAACTCTATGAACACCATGTGGCATGATGTCCTCATCAAAATGGAGAGAGGCAACTGTAAAAAAGATAAAAGGAATTAGAAAAGAATAGTACTTGAAATGTTGTTGATCTTCCTAGAGGAAAAGAGCTAGTGGGATGCAAGTAGGATTTTCCTGTGAAGCTTAGACCGAATGAGACAGTTGAGAGATATAAAGCCATGGTGGTGGCAAAGGGTTATACATGGGTGTATGGGATTGAGTACGAAGAAAATTTTGCTCCTATTACCAAAATGAATCCATTCTCATATCTCTTGCAGCCAATAAGGGTTGGCCATTACTCCAAATAAATGTGAAGAACATCTTTCTCTAGGGGGGACTTAAAGAATAAAATTGATATGAAGCCACCTCCAAGATTTCAATGTTCTATTGTTACAAGCAAGGTGTTCGACTGAAGAAGGCATTATATGGTCTGAAATAGTCGCTTAGGGTGTGGTTTAAATGATTCCACAATGCTATGTTCAAGAATGGCTATAGACAAAGTCAAGCAGATCATACCCTATTTATTAAGCACCAAGACAGCAGTATACCAATGCCCACAGTCTATGTTGATGACATTGTTGCAATCGGTAACAATACTTGTGAAGTGGAGAACTTGAAGAGCAACTTGGGAAGAGAATTTGAAATCAAGGACTTGGTCCAAATAAAGTACTTCCTTGGGATAGAGGTCTGGCTTATTCCAAGAAGTGAATTTTTTCTCCAAAGAAATGTCCTAGATCTCTGGTAGAAAATTGGAATGATGGAGTGCAGATCGTGTACTACTACAACTGATTCCAATCACAAGCTCCAAGAAGATGATGGTGACCAGTTAATTGATACAAACCGTATCAATGGTTAATGGGAAGGTTAATTTACCTCTCAATAACTAGACAAGATATCTCCTATGTTGTTAGCATTATCGGCTAGTTTATGCATGCCCCTACTATAGTGCACCTGGAGGCAGCATATCGAATTATATGATATCTGAAAAGGAATTTCGATAAGGGTATCTTGTATTACAGGGAAGTATCCTGGAGTATATACAGATGCTGATTGAACATTATCCATATCTGATCAGAGATCCACATAAGGCTATTACACATTTGTTGAAATTCTTATAGTTACATAGGGGAGTAAGAAGCAGCTAGTGGTTGCATGGTCAAGTGTTGAAGGGGAATTTAGATCTATAGCTTATGGGGTCTCTGAGCTCCTACTGCTACAAGGCCCATTGACCGAATTAGGATGTCCCATTCAATGTCCCATGAGTTTGTATTGTGACAAGAAAGCAGCCATCAGTATCGTTCACAACCCAGTTTAGCATGACAAGACAAAGCACATCAAATTTAAAAGACACTATTTGGGCAGCCCAGTGCACGAGGCTCCCGCTAACGCGGGGTCTAGGGAGGGCAAGATGTATGCAGCCTTAACCCCATTTCTGGAGAGGCTGTTTCCGTGACTTGAACCCGTGCCACCAGGGACAATAACAGTAAGCCTTACCGTTGGGCCAAGCCGCCCTTTGTGAAGTCTGGAAATCGGTAGATCAGTTCATTAAGGGGTTACGTGATCCTCAGTTTTAAAAGTTGTAGACAAACTAGTTATGAGTGATATCTACATACTAGCTTGAGAGGGAATGTAGGAATGTAATAGGATACTATGTCATGTCTAATAAGAGCATTTCAATCCTATATATGTGTAAGGTTATACTCTGAATTATAACATATAATCCATGTATTTCTGTAATTTCTGTTTGGTATAAATAGAATCAGTATGAGAGAGGTGATTTCTCCATACATATTTCCGCTCTATACTAGTATTCTTCTTCTTCTTCCTTTTTTGTTTTGTGTTTTTTTTAATGAATATAGCACTCTTCTTCTTCTTTTAAGCCTTAAAACCCTACATTTTACACAAACCTAGACACTTCCTACCAATTCCAACCATATAGACAAAGAGCACACAGCAGATTCGTTGCAAACAGTTGTCTCAAGCTCCTTCACTGAGTCTATAACAATTCTTACGCGATATTTATCAATATCACCTCTTGGACAGATTTAAATGGAAATCAGGTAGTGGGCAATCCATTGAGAGAAGGCCAAAAATGACTTAAGGTTATAGTGAAAAGAGATATGAGTGCTTATGATTTAACAGAAACTATGGCCCTAGGTAGAATGAAGTATCAGAACAGGATTCGCGTAGCCAGCCCCAAGTTGCTGGGATAAGGCTTTGTTGAGTTGAGTTCATTTGTAGTGTAAGCTCACTCAAAATGAGACCTAATGGTTGCAACTTGCAATGCGGGCTTGAAATTGTTAAATGTCAGCTCATGCATGTTTTCCCTGCAGTTACTTTGAAAAATAAATCATTGTTAACATGTAACATAAAACGAGTGTTAGAGACCAAGTTTTTCACATTTAATCCAGAATGATCCAAGTAAAACCTAGATAACAAATTGATTTGATGATAAATGTATATATTGAAACACAAACTATTAAAGCATATATGATGACTAAATATATTATACCATTAGCATTTTGTTCCGTCGTTGCAACTCCCTGCATAGTGACTCAAGCTTATCTCGAACAGCAATTGCTGGGGGGAAATGCATTAAAATGGAACAATTACTTAAATTAGAGATAAAGCTATTACTTTATTTGGACAGGAAAGAAAAGTAAGTCCGATAGAAATGGAGAATCACCACCAAGGATGAATCCAGTCTCTGAACTCTCTTTTAAATGTTTTTAAAAAAGGAAAAAATGAAAAAACAAATACATGTTTTCAAGAATGGGATAAAACACAGACACATTCAAGTAAGGCATGCTGAATTTAACATAAAATGCATGGCTGCACAAACACATGCACACACAAATGCATGCGAACAAATGCACACACACAAATACATGAAATATTGATGCATTGCTATAATTATGAATATTAAACTTATTCTTCACTGAGTAGCTGATAAGTTCTTGCAAAATTTTATTGGAAAAATATTTTTACAACATAATTATTTCCAAAATTAAGAACTTACTAGAAAAAAACAACTTTTTTATCACTAAGATTAGTAGCAAAATTGAAGTTTTGAAATGCTCATTAACTACGATGAGAACCATTACTATATTTAGTAAATAATGTGTCTTGTAAGCCTATTTAAAGGCCCTTCTTCTATGAAATAAAACATGGAAGTTTGATTAAATTTGAAATTGATTTGGGCTTTTCCCTAGAGTGGTCGCAGACCAATTCCCTTTCCCATACCCATGTTTTCTCTCCTTTCTTTCTCTCTCTTCCCTCTAAATATCACACAACATCTTCTTCCTCTTCCATATGTCTTCTTCTATTCCTCCTTCTCCATTACCTTTTTGCCTCATCTATGCACTACTTTGTGCTGCAAATCATCATCGAAAGGAATACTAATGAGGACATCGGGTCCAGGCGCGAGTTCCAGACCTACCAGAGGAGGCGCAGGAGAGTGGAACCCATGTTGTGGTTCTAATAGAGTCCTTTTTATTATTTTATGTCTCTTGTTAGAGGGGGACACATGTTTATGAGGGTATTTTAGTCTTTAGTGGTTTGTTTGGGGTATTTTTGTTATTATTTGTAATTCGGGGGTGTTTTGGGACTTGAGACATTAGACATAGGGGTTTTAATGTCTAATTTATATTTTTGTATTAAGCCCTCGCCGTGGGAGGGTTATTTATGCCCCCACAACAAGAATTTTTGAATTATGCAATAACACTAATTTTGAACTAACGAATACCTCTCTTCTTCTTCTTTGTGTTCGCAGGATGAAGACCCAAAACCCTGGAATGAGACTAGGCCCCAACCTAGTTTAACACTGGTGGTGGAAGCCACTCCCTCCCCATGGGTTAAAGGTCCCATCTATTTCTTCTTCTTCTATTTTTTTTTCTTTCTAACTTTTCTCAAAGTTTATTATTGTTGAACCTGTGTTAACCTTAGAAAATCATCATCAACAAGTGGATTTAGGAGTTTTTGTTAATCTGACACTTATAGGAGCTCATCCAGGCCCAAACGACACCTATGTATACCGTCAATTGTAGCATGCTGATGTGCGAAAAATACGAGCAGAATACACCCTTCCTGGCGTGAATATAGTGGCTGGAATAGTCTCATGAGATTAGCTCCCATCTGCAAGTCGCCAGAGATTTAAGGAGTTGGTGTTTTCCAAAGTATTTGGAACCCTTGGGTAACACCAGGAGTAAAGGAATCAACCCCAAAATTGTTGTTTGTTCGAAACCCATGCCTGGCTCATTCTAAGGCTGGCGGCAACACTAGAACCAGGTCAGATTTTTTTTTTTTTTTATTTCACCAAATCCCCTAATTTCGGCTACTTTGACTATGGATCCTAATTGCTCTACCACTTGAAGATAACAAGGAAGTGTATTACACACAAATCTGGCTCTAAATTCCTTGTTTTGATTCCTATTCGAATCCCTACAAAAGTTGTGACCAAGTGAATATTATGGCATGTGCTTAAGGCTAATGACCTAATGTTCTGAACATACTTCTACTTTTAGACATATTACAAATTCTAATCATGCTCCTATCCTTCACTAATTGATCCCCTTGATATTTCTTGCACCTATTAGTTATTTGCCCACACAACCACTTTGGTTTAGATATTTTCTTACCTCTTTCATGCAAAAGAATTTTCTGGACAACAACCCTACAATTTTTTTATTTCTCTAAATTTGTTTGGTAATTCAGCACATTGTTTAGGTCTTTTATTTGCTTATTAATTTTGTAAACCCTAATTCCTTTCATGCTTATGAATATAACTTAAGAACTATTTGATTTAGCAATTGAACTGTGTAAGTAGAAATCTAGTTTATTTCTTGTATTACTTAATAATTTTATTCTTATCTCTTGTGCACACACTCACTATCCTACATCATGCTGCATCAAATCCTTGCTGTTTCAAATCTAAAATCTGCAGAGAATGGAATCCAAGATTGAAGTAATCCAACGTTACTCTATTATTGATCTTACCAGTAAAATTAAGGGCATACTGTCCTCTTTTCAATAGGTAATCATCCTTAACTGATGCTACAAACTCCATTCTTATTATTTGTTTAAATTACCTGGCTCTTTCATCTTAATTTAGTGTTAAGCACCAAATTTGAAACAAAATTTTATGGGCAGCACCTATCTTAAAATCGGCCCTCTATAAAGAACCCTTTCTTGTAATTTTATTTTTGGGATTTGTTCCCTAGTAGATTCACTACAAAAGCCCTAAACTTCCTCTAAGTTTCCCCTTCATTTTTCCCTCCAATTTGATAAAATTTCGCTGTTTTTCTATGTAAACTCCATTAAAGAAACCTTAGTTTTTTGAAATTCTTAAATTTGACCCCTCTATTCTTAACCAAATTTCACGAAATTTTAACCCTAGGTTCTGGAAGACTGCACTACTGATATGGAAATTTTCAGAAAATTCTGACGCATGTGAGGGGTATTTTCATAATTTTTCCAAAATCTGAAAAATTATAATTTTGCCCCTGGTCCAAAAATCCAAAACTTTATTTTCTTGGTTTTCTGTTATTTGTTATTGTTCTCTATTGTCTTCTTCATCAAGGAGTGGTGGAGATTCATAGCCTTGAGTGATAATACATTTGAGTAGATCTCAAGCATGTCAGATTTCAGCCAATCAGACACCACTCGAAAGAGATGGAGTCCCTTCGAAGCCTTCTAGCACATTTGAAATCACAGGTTATACACTTAAAGTATGCTAAGAAATCTTCTACTTGTTCTGGCATTCCAAACTCTTCTCATAATGCCTTGCTCAATCACCCTTAGATCATTGATTCAGGTTCTTCACACCATATGACTGGTGTGTCTTCCCTTTTCTCATCATATCATATTTGTTATGATCAGGATAAGGTTCAAATAGCTGATAGGTCCCATTTTCCAATTGTTGGTAAAGGGAATTTTACAACTACTCCCAATATTCTTTTTATCATTTGTATTACATGATCCCAAGTTCACTCTGAATTTGTTGTCTAACAGTCACACCACAAAATCCCTAAATTGTAGTGTAATTTTCTTCCCTTAATTATATTTTTCAGGAGTTGGTGATGAAGAACGTGATTTGTAGAGGATGTGAGAAAGATGGCCTCTTTTTGTTGGACATTTCACCACATGTTGCCACCTAGTTCAATAGCTTCTAGTGACAAAAACACATGCCAACAATTCCGATAAATAAATTGTTACATTGCCAACTGTTTTGGCCACCCATCATCATCTCTGTTAAACAGTTGTTTCCTCAATTTCGTTCTTCTTCTTTTATTTGATAAGTAGACATTAGTGGTTAATTTATTAGTAGGTGAAGATGGGTTTTGAACCCAAGTCTGCGGTACGATGCCGAAAGACTTTATTAACTTAGCAAGCTGACATCTTCTCTTGGATTCCAATGTGAGCCTTATGAATTAGCTAAACACTGTCAATCAATTTATCCTTCAAGTCCGAATCAAAGTTTGGCTCCTTTTCCTATTGTACATTCTATCGTGTGGAGGCCAACCCCTACTGCCTTCATTGTTTGCTATTGGTATTTCATTACCTTTGTGGATGGTTTCACTCGAACCACCTCCTGGGTTTATCTTCTAAAGTGTAAAAGTGAAGTGCCTTCAGCCTTCAATTCATCCACAAAATGATTCACTCAATTTTGATGCCAAAATTCATATTCTTCAATCTGACATTAGAGGTGAATACATGTCAGGAGATCTTTCTACTTATTTTCATGAGTCTAATATTATTCATCATACCACCTGTCTAGACACACTTGAACAAAATTGGGTGGCAGAAAGAAAAACTACAATCTTCTTAAGATCACTAGAACTCTCTTGCTCGTTGTGCAAGTTCCCAAGACCTTTTGGTCTGAAATTCTTCAAACTGTCATCTACTTTATGAATATGATGTCTTCCCATGTGTCTGCATTTAAATCTCTAGTTGAACTGCCCTCCTCAACTTCTCAAATATTTCCTCTTCATCCAAAAACATTTGGCTGCATGTGTTTTGTTCATGTGCCCAAGTCTAACAAATCTACAATAGACCTAAAGGCCCTTAAATGTGTGTTTATGGGATATGTTGATACAAATGTAACCATCCTTCTTCTTGTAAGCGATTTGTATATATGGATATGACATTTTTGTTAGTCAATACCATTCTTTTCTCCATTAAATACTTCTCTTCATGGGGAGTCTTTTTCTCAGTTATTGCATGTGTGTGTGCCTTTTGTGCCTTCATATTTTTTGATGATGGTGTTAGTCGAGAAAGAGAGATTGTCCGAGAAAGAGAGTCAAGCCATATGAGAAAGTATATGTGAGAAAGAAAAAGGTGTCTGAAGTGAATGATTCGTCACACGTTTCTCACCATGAATTTTCTTTAGATCCACCAAGAATAGGTAATCCTTTAAATATTCTTGATCTTGATGGTTCTAATGTTCCTATGTCTCTCAAAAAAGGTAAAAGATCTTGTACTTAACACACTTTGTCCAACATTCTTTCATATAGTTCCTTGCCTCCTTCATTTCGTACATTTGTTTCGGCTTTGTCTTCTGTGTTTGTGTCTTGCAGTGTGATAGAGACTCTTTCCCAACTGCAATGGAGAAAGAGATGAGAACCCTTGAAAAGAACAGTACATGGAAAATGATGGATCTTCCTAGAGGAAAAGAACTAGTTGGTTGTAAATGGGTGTTTATTGTGAAGCACCAATCTGATGGTTTAATGAAAAGGTATAAGGCAAGGCTAGTAATGAAAACGTACACACAGACTTACGGCATTGACTATCAAGATATTTTTTCCCTAATAGCCACGACAAACTCTATAAGAGTTATTATTTCTCTTACTACCAACCAAAGATTGCCTTTACAGTTTGATGTGAAGAATGTGCTTTTACATGGAGATCTTAAGGAATAAGTTTATATGAAAGGGAAAGCATGCAAACTAAAGAAGGCATTGTATAGGCTTAAACAATCCCCCCAAGCATGGTTTGAAAGGTTCAAGAATGCTATGGTTAGAAATGGATATATATCGTGTCAGGCATACCACACCCCATTTGTAAAGCGTTAAGATATAAGATTGACTGCATAGATAATTTATGTACACGATATTTTGGTGATGATATGGAGATAAAAGCACAAGCATCGACTGGCACGAGAATTTGAGATGAAGAATCTAGGTCAGTTAAAGTATTTCCTTGGGATTGAAGTAACCAGGTGTAAGACGGGGATCTTTATGTCATAGTAGAAATATGTAATCGACCTCTTACAAGAAACAGGCTTAATAGGTTGCAAACCATCAAGACTCCGATTGATCCAAATCACAAACTCAAGGAAGATGAGAGTGACAATCTAATTGAGGTTGGAAAATATCAACAATTAATAAGGCATCTTATATACCTATCCTTGACCAAAACAGATATTACTTGTCTAATAGTGTTCTTAGTAAGTTTATGCATGCTCCTACGAGGCTTCACCTGGAGGCAGCTTATAGAATTTTGTGATCTTAGAAGGGTTATCTTGAGAAAGGTTTTATATACTAGACAAGGGCACCTTACGTTGGAAGCTTATACCGATGTCGATTGAGCTGGTTAAATCTCAAATAAACGATCAACATCTAGCCATTGCACTTTTGTGGGTGGTAATTTAGTAACATGGAGGAGCAAGAAGCATCCCGTTGTGATAAGAACAAAGGAAGTGGAGTTTCGATCCATGGCTCATGAAGTATGTGAACTCTTACATTTAAATATTCCTATGACTGAACTAGGATTCCCAATGCAAAGTCTGATGAGCTTATATTATGACAATAAAGCGCAACTATCAACATTACACATAACCTAGTCCAGCATGACGAAATATACATGTTGAAGTTGATCGTCGTTTCATCAAGGACCATCTAAAGTTTAAAAATATTTGCATGCCATTTGTTAAGATCGAAAATCAGTTAGCTAATGTTAGACCAAGGGGTTAAGTAGTGTTTGGTTTTCTTCTATTTTTACCAAGTTGGGAATGCATGACCTCTATTCTCCAGCTTGACGAGTGTTAGAGAATACATATGTAGTGTATGTAGTGTTTCTTGTAATTACATGTATGTTTGGGATTCTTTTGTATTGTACTATATAAGTATGCTATACTAATACCATATAGTATATCAATATACAAAAGTATAAATACTAATAAGAGAAAGGTGAGAGATACACTCACCAATGTTTTCCCCAATTTCAATCTTTCTTTCTCTTTTCTCTCTTCTCTCGATCTTCGTTCTTTTCCTCCCTCATGCACAAGATACACCTATTTGTCAAATCTCATCCTCTACTCTTTAGACGATTCAGAGTCAGAATTTTATCCAAATTAGTTTTCCACATGAAGAATTTTAGCTTTGACGGAATTCTCGGAACCCAAATGTCCTTGTGGGTGAAAAGAAAGGCCTACTAAAGTTTTCAGCCTGGAATAGAAAGATTCATCATGAATCTACCTTTTTAGCTGTTGCTCCACACCCATGAGTCTCTCTCCCTAGAAATTAGACTAAACTCACCAAGCCAACTTAAAATCCTCAACATCCATTTCCTAATCATTCAATTTCATTCCTCTTTTTTTTTTTTTTTTTTTTTTTGAAAGTTATGGAAATATTTATTAAAAACGA
>JAOXJP010280869.1:0-33934 GCA_025762735.1 Platanus orientalis | reverse complement strand
AGCTCAATTTGGAGGAGTCCAAAGATAGTTCAAATCAGTTGCATTCTCTCTTATGGACCTCATTAACTATGTGTTCTGACACAAAACACACACACAGACCTTTTCTGATCAGCAGCATAGAGCTTCGCTTCAAGGCACTGACCCAGGTTTTCATCTTGATTTAAATAGCATGAAGGGCTTCTCAACTTTGGTCAAGCTCTGCATAACAACCACCCATAGAACTACTTCTCAGCTTTCGTTGAGCTTTGCTTGACAACCACCCACGGAATTGTTGTACTTGAGAAAAAAAGAAAAAAAGAAAAAAAGAAAAGCCCTAGGCCTGATTATCTCACTCCATAAACAATCCCTAACAAATTGATATTAAGGAAAGATTGGTTTTGCATTAAACTGAAAAGCAAAAGGCAACCATGACTCGAATTTTGTAGTGAAAAGAACAATAAATAAATAAGAAAAAGGAAAAGATATTGAATATCAATTCAATCTCCAATGAAATTATAACGGGGAGTAGAACATATTTAACGGAAAATTTAAATAAAAAATGTAAAGAGAACAAAAATCACCCTATCCCTTACTCAAAATCTTACCATGTAAAAAAGGGGGGGAAAGAAAGAAAACCACTAAAATGAAACAAAACAATTAAATATCAGCCAAAAAAATATATTGATGACTGAAAATTCAAATAGAAATTGATTTAGAGAGAGAGAGAGAGAGAGAGAGAGAGAGAGAGAGGTGATTCCAAGCACAATTCAATAAATTGAAGGATAAAGGAAGCAATATACAAAAACCATTGATGAAAGCATCGGAAAAGGAGGAGGCTGGTTGTAGAAAACCCCAAAATCCAAAAAACAAAAATAAAACACAAAAATTTGAAAAACCCTAGTGGAAAGGAAACATTTTAGAGAAGATGTGATAAAAAATGAAAGAGAAATCAACAGAAAAAATAAATCGTGAGATACATGAAGCTGGTTGAAATCTCGAGCCATAACCATTCTCGGTTATGAAGACAAGAGCATCTGTTGGCATGATAGAGAGGATTTTAGAGTTTCGGAGGAGCGGAAGATGAAGGGAGTGGGAGCTGAATGGTAGAGAATAGGGCATGGGGAGAGAGAGAATAGGGCTGGCATGAAGAATCTAGAAAGTGAATGCTGGAAGGAAAAAATTATTAAAATAAAAGTTTAAAAAAAGAACAAAAGAAAAATAGAAAAATTTACAATGTGGTGTATGCCGAGGGTACAGATTGAAATTTGAGGGGGGGCAACCACCTTCTTAAGATGGCACACCTTCCCTTAGCCTGTTGAAAATTAGAAAGTAATCTCATGTACACTTCTTCAAGGTCTCCATGAAGAAATGCATTCTTAACATAAAGAGCTTGGGGAACATTGCATAGAATAAAAACAGAGGACAAAGAAGTAGAGAAAGCCCTAAACTCAGGAGACAATGATTCATAGCAAATATAGGTAGCAATGGGGTGTTGAGTACAAGCATTTCCCTTTCTAATAGCAATGGGAAAATGAAAATCATCAAGAGAAATGGAGGGAGCAATACCTAGAGAGGAGGCAACTTCATCCTCTAATTTTGTGTTCTTATCTTTTTCTAAAGTTGTTCTCGATTTCTTTTAAATCTATCCTTGCTTCTGCATACTTTTATTTGGGCCCATAAACAGGATTCTATAAGCCCTAGGTGGCCCTACATCATATTTTGGTATCAGTGCTTATATCCAGCATCCAAATGTAACCCCACATAGTCCCATTAATATCTATACAACCCAGATGTTAAACCAAAGAGAGCAATAGAACAGCCAACAATTCTTTGGGTAGGAAATCGGGGTAGTGAATTCACATAGCTTGAATAGAATAAAATCAAAATTAAGCATCATTAGATATCCAATGAATTCGTAAATTATAAGTAAATCAGCTTCTTATGCACTATGACTTTGCTAATTCAAGGGAAATTTGGTTCTAGTGTTTTTCCCCTTTGAAGGACTCATAGGCCTTGCATAGAAGCTCTATTAGAGCTCTCACATGGCGGTGTTACGGAATGGTGGTTAAGCAAACAGGGTGGACCTGCCATTAAAGAGTGTGGCCCTTTCTCCAGATTATTGAAGGAATTGTAACAAAAGAAACTGATGCAAACATCCAAGCTGAAGTGGGGCCCCCTGATCTGTTGGGGTTGGACCCACACGTGTGATCCTTGTGGCAGCCAAGTGGGGGACGTATGGAACATATTGGAGCTGATTTAATTAGTACTTTATTAGATTTTATGTTAGGATTATCTTTACCCTTATCTATTATTTATGTGTTGAGTTTATTTTAAATTTTTAGTCCTTATATAATTAGAAGTTTTTAAGTCAAAGTTGTAATCCTGTAACTTATCTTTAGGCCATATTTTAGTAGGTCAAAACTTATCCGTTTGCGCTGATTTTGGTGCCATTTGAAAGGTTATTCAGATACCTTTCCATCAATACCAAGATCTAGAGAATTTGATGTAATTTGGGAAAGTTTGGCCAAATACTGGGCAAGGTATCACTTTATGACGGGATTTAGTTATTTTAGTTATTTTTTAGTAAATCTAGTTTGAGTGGGATTTGGAAAGATTGACATGTGAAGTCTATATTTATGCTTGTAACCCACAATTTTAATTAATGAAATTGATGAGTAAAGAATTTTCTTGTGTTCTAACTCTCGGCTAGCGTGTTCTTCCTTTGTGAAGTCTAAAACCAATAGTGGCTCCCTTGGTGGATTCCGTGGGTTTATCTAGCTTGGTGGAATCCAAGATCCCCTGTTTTGCGTTTAGAAAAGCTTCAAATCAGACCTTCATCTTTTCTTTTTCTCTTTTCTTTAATTTAAAGTGTTCTTTGATTCCAAGATTAGTGTTCTTGATAAATTTACTGATGAGGTAAAATTTTATTAAAACTGAGAAAACATGAGGAGTACATTTCAGGTAACCGACCTGAAGGACGCTAAGGCTTAAACACAATGGTAATCCAATCAAAAACAAAGTCATGAAAACTCTTCCCCGAGAAGGCGAGAACAAGAGGAGGTGAGAAGTCCACCGGAACATTAAAGCCAAAGCACTGTCCAGGATCTTGGAATTGATAGAAGCCTTTCCATCAAAGCATCGTTCATTACTCTATCCACAAAGTCCAACAGATAACAGCAGGGGGGTACACCTCCATAAGAATTGGCCTGCCAGAGAGAGGTCTGATATAGATTCCTTTTCCCACACGGATGGGAGTCCATCCACAGATTCAGGCATTGGCCAGCACCTGCTGAACCTACTCAAGAAATAAGTCTAAAAACCGTGTCTTGTAGGGCACTAGAGGAAGAGGTGAGGCAACATCTCCTCTGCACAGCGACATATGTAGCACCTGTTGGGTAAGTGAAAGCCATCTTGCCTGCAATTTGTCTTTCCCTGCACCACTAACCACAAGAGGAATGAGGACTTTGAAGGTATGCTGGACTTCCAAATGGGTCTCATATGATTGAACACTTGGCCCCCACTCATTAGAGAGTTGTAAGCCTCTTTGACAGAATATTTCCCTTCCTTGTGCCCCCACACTCGAACATCCATTTCCTCTTCTTGCCCCATTGTAGCCCCTTGAAGGACTTGTAGCAGCTCGTTGATAGGGCCCATCTCCCAATCATTCAAATACCTCCACAACCCCAAATCCCGTGTCAGGGAGATAAATTGTCTGGCTTCTTGACTTTCAAGATCTTACAGTCCAAAATTCTATATGCCTACACTTCTCGAGATTACTTGAAATTTGGTAGACATATTCCTTATATAAGGTCAGAATCACCCTATAAATTTTCAGAATTTTATTACGCACGACCAGGGGCATTTTGGTAATTTTGGGTTTTGCCCATGAATTCCAAAATTTCCCTTTTAGGTTTCTTTCTTCTCTTTTCTACATCTTTTCTTGTTTCAATTCTTCTAAACCCCTCTAATTAAGTTTCTTCAAATCTTGATTACTTTAAGTGCACTTTTTGATGAATAACAAAGAAAATATATATGAAGGAGAAATGAAAAACAACATACAAAGCAGCCAAACTACCACTACAAACAGCCCAAAAAACAAAAAGTGACACTACATTAACAATCAAGTAGATTATCCCCAACAAACATATGATATTACCCAACACTCCACTTAGCAATCCTATCAGCCAAGGAGTTTTAAGTTCTAGGAACATGATGAATTTCGGTATCCACTTCCTTAATAAGAGACCTGGTCTCCGACATAAAATGATGCATCCTCCACGAGCAACACTTGCCTCTCCTTCCCCAAGTAATCACCGTCAAGGAGTCCCCGTCCAAGATACATCCACTAACCCCTTGTTTTTCGCCAACTTCAAATCTTCCAACAAACCCATGGTTTCCACATAAATAGCATTACAATGCCCTAACGGCCCCCCTTTGACCTCAGTGACGTTACCATAAGAGTCCCGCATAACACATCCATACGCCGCCGCCCCAGATTTCCAAAAGAAGCTCCATCAAAGTTCACTTCATACTTCCCGAGAGTTGGAGGAATCCAAGGAAGAGAGGGGGCATGCTTGACCCCACTATAGCTCGAAATGCAAGACACCTAATCCCGAACCATGTCATCGATGGAACAGTTATTGAACTCCTTAACAAGGACCCACGAGCTAATCTCACAAACATTAAAATCAAAGGCCGCCCACACACTTCTTGCTCCCCGAACTCCTTTCACCCCTTTCCCATTGATAGAATAGGCCCTCCATAGACTCTAACATAACTAAGTGAAGAGATAACACTTGTTTGAAGTTACACACTTTGGACGAATCGGCACAATGGATAAAAATATATTATGCATCATCTTACAAAGGGGGCACAAAGAAGGGGAGATATATATGAACGGCCGCCTTCTTTGAAGCACCTCCGTAGTATTTTGTCTTCCAAGAAAAGAGATCCAAGAGAAGACCTTAACCCTTCGAGGCACCGTTAAATTCCAAATATTTGAAATCGGAATTTTAGAGATCAAGGGATGGTCGTTGGTCAGAATTGAATAGAAGGATTTAGGGGGAAAAAACACCGTTTGGTGAGGGGGACCAAATTCGGGTATCCCTCTCATCACTGTTAACAAAAAACATAAGGAGATGCTTCATGAGATTTCCCACAATAGGGATCTCCCACTCATGAGGATCCTTAGAGAAGGGGAGATTCCAATCTAACCCACCCTTACCATGTGACAGAACCTCAGCCACCTTAGCCCCTCTTTGAATAAGGCAATGCGAGAGAGACGGGGAAAAGCTAATTCAAGGGTAGTATCCCCCCACCACAAAACCCTTCCAAAACCGAATTTTTAAACCCTTTCAAAGAAGGAAGCGAGTATGGGGGTAGAATAGATGACTCACATGACTTATATGCTTCCAGCAAAGGGGAATGAGACTGGGGGAGGTGTTGATTGCAGTCCCACCCATTATCATCGGACCTGTCCGTATCTGTTGCGGATGATGGAATGCCATAAGCTCCCCTACTCCATCGAGAATCTCCAAAGACATTTACCCAATAGAGCCAAGTTTCTCTCCTTTATTCTTCCCAAATCAAGACCCCCTTGCTCCTTAGACTTCACCACAACCTCCCATTTGATCCTTCTTTTGACTTCCCCCTTCCCACAAAAAGTCCCTCCGAGATTTTTCAATCGCATGCGCAACTTTATTTAGGACTTTGTACATAGATATGAAGTACACCGGAAGATTGGATAAAACCCCTCTGATCATAATGATACGCCCTCCTACAGATATGTAAGATTTTTTCCAGCATGCGAGCTTCTTAGATATCTTTTCCACCACTAGGTCCCAAAAAGTCACCGCCCTCAGATTTCCCCCAAGCGGCATACCCAAATACTTTAACAACCATTTTCCTACCGTGCACCCCAAGACATCCACATATCTAAGAAGACAGCTCTCCTCCACTTCAATCCCCACCATACAAGTCTTGAACAAATTCACCTTCAAACCAAAAACCACTTGGAAGATCATTATATATAACTTCATTCTTCTGACGTTATCCAACTGCGCTTTGAGGAACAAGATTGTGTCATCAACGAACTAAAGATGGGACACCATGATTCTATCATCCCCAATTACAAAACCCTCTACTAGCCTTGCTTCTTCCGCCTTTCTAATAATGACACTTAGTCCATCTGCCACTAAAGAGAAGAGGAGAGAGAGGGTCCCCTTGGAAAAGACCCCTGATGGCTTTGAAAACCCCTTTAGAGGTTCCATTCATCAAGATCAAGAAATAAGGATCAATAATACACCCTTTCATCCAAGAAATCCATCTATCCCCAAACACTTTTTTTCTAAGAACTCAGAAAAGAAAGTCACAATCTCATGGCAATGCTCATTGCTCCCCTATCAAAAAATTCAGAGAAAACCTTCATTGAGTCATTTCTTATTGTATCCCAACATTCTCCATAGAAATGCATAGAGAATCCATCGGGTCCTTGAGCCTTAAAACCGTCCATAGCAAAAATCGCATTCTTGACTTCCTCCTCTCCCAGCGGTTTTTCAACATGGTATCCAATGTCTTGAAATGTCTTATATGTCTCCCGACATATGTCCATGTCTACTATGACCGACATGACAAATCTCTATATCGACACAAAACATTAAGTACGTTTTAAAACTTAAATTTTCAGTCGACATAATGTACAATATCAATGTGATGCGCGAACATTTCCCTTTTGCAATGTATTATTGCCTAATGTCGACATTGTGTTAATATGCTAAAATATTATATGAAAAATAATATATTCCAAAGAAAATAAAAGGACGGAGAAGAAAAGGAAGAGAATCTACTTGTTCCCTTATGTTTATTCAATTAGATTATAATATGTTTATCAACTATTATATATGCATGTGTACTTTTAAAGAATATTATAGTACAGGTATACTAAAATAAGTTATAATTATGTATTAAAATAAGCTATCATTCCTAATGAATATATTTGTTCTCTTATGCTTATGAAGTTAGATTAGAATATGCTTCCTAAGTTTCCACTGACACCAACATTTTAAACCTTGTTTTTCAAGCTCTAGCACTTGGTCCCTAAGAAGACCACCCTCAAATAAGTTTTCAATGACCGGTCTCACCTCACCCCCTTCCTTCTTGTACAACCTCTCATAAAAAGAAGTAGCCTTATTCGTGATCGCCTCAAACTCCATGATCACCTCCCCGACCACCATAAGACTGGAAATCATGTTCTTCATTTTTCTCCCATCAGCCATCTTATGGAAAAAACTTGTGTTCCCGTCCCCTTTGCGAAGCCATTTACTTTTAGCTTTTTGGTGCCAAAAAATTTCTTTAGCTTTGATGTTTCGCTCAAGACAACTCATAACCTCCCTTCTTTTGACCCCGAGATCATTAGGATTCCCCGCGCCCTCCTCCACCATCTTATTAATAATAAGCAACTCCACACTCAACTTCTCTTTACTAACCTTGAGATTGCCAAAGGTTCTTTTATTCCACTCATGAAGCTTCCCTTTAACATACACAAGCTTTTGCATAAAGCAAAAACCTTCCCACCCTCCCACATGACACTCATTCCACCAATTATGGACTATATCCTTAAAGGAGAGATGAGAGTTCCATATGTTCTCGAATTGAATGGGCTTTGGGCACTAGTATGTAACACCACTGGCCAAGGATCAGAAGTTAATTTTGTTCTCACCTCCTGGAAATGATGCGGGTATAACTCTTCCCAATCCCCTGACACCAAGAATCTATCCAACCTTAATGCGGTGGCACTTGCTTGGCTAGAGAAACATCAACTAATATGGAGGCCAAGAACAAGATTTTCTAGCAAATCCAAGGGGGCTACAAGCTGATTTCATGTTTAGTCCTTATTTTTAGTTAATTTTTTTATGTTTTAAAAGAATTTTGATGTAATAAAGCCACTAGAGCCAATTAGACAGCTAGCATGAGGTTTTAGAAGTTTTAGGGACGTTTTATTTTATGTTTTTATTTCGTTTTTATGGGGCAGAAGGCATGCTGGCCGTACAAACATACTAGAGGGGTATTTTGGTCAAACTTTGTAAAATGGCCTATAAAGCCTTCTAAAGACTTATTGTACGATCAATTTTTATTTTGAAGGAATTGAATTAGAATTGGGCAGCTCGTAGAGCAAGTTTTCTCCCCCCTACTACCTCTCACGACTCCTAAGTGAGTTATCTCTCTCTCTAATTTTCTCTATTATTCCTCTTTTCTTCTTCACTCTTCTCTCTTCTCTCCCACATGTACCGCCAAAATTTGTCTTCCCCTTTCTTTTATTCTAAACTGCATTTCTTTCCCTATGTTTGTTTCTCAATCACTTCTCCTTCTTAGTCCTTATTCCACCTATCTTCTTCATTCCTTCTTTTTTTCTTAAAGATTTCTTGTTGCAGAAATTTTCCAGCAACATATCAATTTCTGATTACTTTCATCCTACCCAAATAAATCCTAATTCCTCTCATCCATAGACTTCCACCAATCATCCAAACCTAGATTTTGCAATTTCCCCATTTCTTGAACCCTAAACCCACCCTTTCTTTAACAATACACCCATATCTAGTCGTTTTTTGTTTTTCTTTTTAATTTTATTTTAAAATCATGCTATACATATTAAATAAGGGGGGATGCATCCTGTCCCTTGGTGTCGCATCTCCTAGGGTTTGAAAACTCAAAATCTCCCTTTCTTGAAATTGGGCAGATTTGGGGGTTTTATTGAATTCTTGTTTCTTTCATTAAATTGATTGACCCCTTTGCTTGATAATCACTCTTGCATAATTTCCATTTAAGTTCATTTGGTATTTCTTGTTTCTTGAATTATTTTATTAATTTTCAGCACTTTTAAAATTCAAGATTCAATCTTTTCTTGATCTTTTAATTACTTTTATGCTTTTGCTCAATTTTACTTATTGTAGGAACTCA
Organism: Platanus orientalis; assembly: GCA_025762735.1. Taxonomy (NCBI): domain Eukaryota; kingdom Viridiplantae; phylum Streptophyta; class Magnoliopsida; order Proteales; family Platanaceae; genus Platanus; species Platanus orientalis. The sequence continues at coordinate 25,000 of JAOXJP010280869.1, read as the reverse complement.
TTCCTTTGAATCCTACATCATGAAATCTAGAATCTTATTTAAGGTTTTGCAAATTTGGGATTCGGCTATTTTTATGATTACCTTTCATAATCTAGTCTGCAATGCTTTTTTCCATTCTATCATTTTAAGGCTTCTTTAACTTCCAACAACAGGATATGCTTTATTAATGGGAGTTTGGATTTCCATGGGTAGGTTATTTATAGAATAAGGCTTCCAGGACCTGCTATATTGGGTGAAGGAAAACCAGAAAATCAAAATCATGCCATTATTTTCACACGCGGAGAAGGCTTGCAAACCATTGATATGAACCAGGTATGATGATGCATGTGTTTGCTTAGATTATATGATATCGTGAGTGTCTTTACCTAAAGTCAGCTTTCCTTTAAATTTCTCTTATCTAAAGGATAACTACATGGAAGAAGCATTCAAAATGAGGAATTTGCTGGAAGAATTTCTTAAAAAACATGATGGTGTGAGGTATCCATCAATACTTGGACTTAGGGAGCACATATTTACTGGCAGGTAGGTGCCTTGATTTCTTTAAATTTTGATGTGGTTTAGGTTGTGGTGTGCCTTGTTAATCAAAACTTCATTTTCCTTAGTAGGTATGTGATATCAGATTATTCTTTTTCTATTTTGTGCAGTGTTTCTTCCCTTGCATGGTTTATGTCAAATCAAGAGAATAGTTTTGTTACTATTGGGCAGAGATTGTTAGCCAACCCTCTGAAGTAAGATGCTTAATCATAGTTCCAGTTACTCGTTATTTTCATAGTTGTGTAGCAGAAGGGTTTTAACTATATTTCGTTTTGTATATATATATGCTGTTTACTGTATCTGCCTCTCATTTGTTTATTGATTTATATTTCAGTATACTAATCTGGACATGATTTTTGTCTATGCATAGAGTATGTTTTGGTTTAATTCATGATTTGATCTTATGTTGGCAAGTGTAATTGAGCATTTGTAATGCAAATTCAAGATAATACTTTACACTATACAGTATCAGCTGATCAAATAATTTTGTAAATTTTGTCAGTTGAGATCATGCATATTGCAAAAAATTTCTTTGGGCTATTTTTTGATAAGTGATCTTCTAGTTCTCATTGTGGTTTGAGTTTCTTTTTGGTTCAGCCACTTCATTCTTTGGTGGCTGTGGGAGAAGTTGTTGGGTGTCTGTACAGTTCTGTCAGATAAATGATGCAAATCCAATTCCCAAAGGTAAATACAAGTTAGTTTCAGTTCAGAGGAATATTGAGTCGTTCAAAGAGGAAGAGGCGATCACGTCTCAGGAGCACCCACTTGAATCTGCTAATCCTTCATCTGCAAGGAGATTAGATAAGAAGAATATGCTAGGAAAGAAGAAATAGAGAGAAGAAGAAGTAGAAGAAGAAGAAGAAGAAGAAACAGAGTTTAACAAATGGAATTGTATGAGTAGGTATTCTCATACTTTAGTATTTATACCAATCCTTTATTTATAAACCATACATATGATATTCTAAAGATATGGGTATATAATACCCTTATGATAATTAACTCCAGATATGTGACACACAACACTCCCCCTCAAACTGGGGAATAGATATCAATCGTTCCTAGCTTGCTAATTTTTTTTTATATGGATAACGATGATATATATATATATATATATATATATATATATATATATATATATAAAAGAATGAGAAAAAGGAAAAGAGTACATATACAAAGCAGTGCAAAACAAACCCAACACAAAACACTAAAACGGACTACATTAGATCACAGGCATGTGATCCCCTTCAAACATGAGAGACTGTCCCACACTCTAATTAGCAAGACTGTCGGCTAGCGAATTTTGAGCACGAGGGATATGTATTATCACAACCTCCACCTCCTTCAATAAGGTCCTTACCTTAGCAATAAAATGGTGCAACCTCCACGAACCACATCGGCCCCCCTCCCCTATGAGGAGATCGTCATGGGGTCACTTTCCACATTACTGTTAGAATATAATGCTATTGTAGTTTGTAGTTAATAAGAAGGAAAAGAATAAGAAGGAGAAGAAAGGGGCTGAATCGTATGAGTTCTATTTCTCTCATACGACTCATACTTTATTTATATTTGATAAAATAGGTCTACATTATATGGTATAGTGTAGATAGTATACATGTATAAATATATAAATATAGAAGACAATAATACCCTCTACTACATGTATACTCATATCCACTAATAGTAAAGGTAAAAGGGAATTAAGGAACCCTCAACAGAAGATGAAGATGGCTTGGAGGTGTCGGAGAAAGGGGGAGTGAAGCATCCAGGGTGGGTGAAGGTTGGGTGGGATCAAAAAGAGAAGATTATGAAATAAAAGCTTGGCATCCCTATTATCCAAAAAACTAAGATGACCAAAAAAAAAGAAAGATGTGACTTGTAGGTGGCGGCTTATCAATGGGTATTGGTGGTAAGAATCTGGATGAGTGGGCCTTTGTTCCTGTGGTTGGTTCTTCTAGAGGTAATGTGTACGCTTGGGATTCTAGAACAGTACAAAGGATTGATGATTTTGGGGGTAACTTTTCCATTTCTTTTCATTTAATTGATCAATCCTCAGGTTTTGAATCGATGCTTTCAAGGGTGTATGGCCCTTCAACAGTTTCAAAGTGGCAGGAGTTCTAGACAGATTAGATCTTGGTGGGCTGGTCTTGGATGTTGCATGGAGACTTCAATATCATTAGATTTGCTTCTGAAAAAAGCAATGGAAGTTTGCTTGCTAACAAGTATGAGGGAATTTGGTTGTTTCTTTCTTTTTAAATACTTGTTTGGTTCTTTTATTAATCAGTGCGCACTTAGAGATTGTCCTCTCCTTAATAGGAATTACACTTAGACCAATGGTAAAGACAATCCTATTATATGTAGACTAGATATATTCCTTGTATCTCCAGATTGGGAAAATTATTTTCCTCTTTTTTATTAAGAATCCACTACTAGGTTGACTTCTAATCATTGACCTCTCTTGTTGAACACTTCTATGGGGAGCTTTGGTCCTAAGCCTTTTTCATTTTGAGAATATGTGGGCCCTTCACTCATCTTTCAACTTGAAGGTTGATGGTTGGTGGAAAGAATGTCAATGCGAGGGTAAAGATGGGTTCAAATTCTCTCAGAAGCTCAAATATGTGAAGAGGAAACTCGCAGAGTGGAATAGAGATACCTTTGGTAGGTTAGATATCGAAAAAAACAAAATCTAAGAGAAAATTAGCAATCTTTATCAACTTATCGTACAAAGATGGGGTTGTCAAAGGAGTTGGAAGCTAAAAAGAATTCTCTTATGGCTGAGATGGAGACTATCCTTAGATCTAAGAGAGAGAAAATTTGGAATCAAAAAGCAAAATTCAAATGGATTAAGGGAATGGGAGCACAAACTTTTTCCATAAAAATGCAAATAGCAAGAATGAGCAAACATCTCATTATGCATCTGAATATCAATGGGATTGAAGAGAATAATTTTGAGAAGATTACGGATGAAGCATCAAGCTTTTTCAAGAGGTCTCCTCATGTGAGGCTGGGGAGAGGCCCTGTGTTGATAATCTCTTTGAGTCCAGTCTTTCGAAGGATAAGGCAAGGACTCTTAAGGCCACGTTCTCCATGGAGAAAATCAAAGAGGCTGTCTTTGGTATGGACAGGGACAAATCCCTTGGGCTTGATGAATTCTCTATGTACTTTTATCAAGTGTGTTGGGATTCAATTAAAGATGATTTGGTGAAGGTATTTCAAGAGTTCTATGAGAAGAAAACTTTCCAAAAGGGGCAAATGCGACTTCTATTGCTCTAATTCCAAAGAAGAGGGAGCTTGCCATCATACTGCTTTTCAGCCCATTGCTAATGTTCTATCATGTAGACTGAGGTTGGTCATGAATGGCATTATCTCGAATACTCAAGGTGCCTTCACTAAGGGGGTGTCAAATCACGGATACAATCCTTGTGGCTAATGAATGTGTGGATGCTTGGTGAAAGACTCCAAGCAAGACCTTATTTGCAAACTTGATTCAAAAAAGGCTTATGATCAAGTAGAGATTGAGGGTTTCTCGAATGAGTCTTGACTAAAAGGGCTTTGGTAATAGGTGGATTAAGTGGATGAAGGGATGTGTCAAGAAGCCTAGGTTTTCTATTTTAATCAATGGGACTTCTAAAGAATTTTTTGGTGCTTTAAGGGGCCCTAAACAGAGTGATCCTCTATTGATTTTTCTGTTCTCATTAGTGGCGGATGCTCTTAGTGCCCTTCTCTCCTAAGCTGTCCAGGTCAACTTATTTAAGGGATTCTCTAGGCAATCCAATAGTATTGTCATCTCTCATTTACAATTTGCAGACGATACCATCTTTTCTGCCAACTTTAAAAACGCTTGTGTGATGAATTTGAAATTCACTCGTAAGGCTTTTGAAATTATTTCAGGGTTGTGAATTAATTGGGATAAATCTTGTTTAGCTAGAATTTATATGAAAGACAACCGCATTTCAAGGTTAACCGGCTTGCTGAGGTGTAAAGTGGAAGGGTGGCCTATAAAGTATTTGGGCTTCCTCTTGGGGTAACCAGAGGGCAAGCACCTTTTAGGATTCAGTAGTTGAGAAGGTAGAGAAGAGATTATCTTGTTGGTAGAGGGTCTATTTAGCTTTGGGGGGTAGAGTTACTTTAATCAAAGCAGTGTTGGCTAATATTCTAGTATACTATATGTCGGTTTTTAAAATGCCAGTTAGGATTGCTAATAAGATTGAGCAAATTCAGCGGAATTTTCTTTGGGAAGGGGGTAGAGAGAAGAATGATCATTTAGTTAAGTGGGAAGATGTGTGTAAACCAAAAGATGTGTGGGGCCTTGGTATTAGGAACATTGGAAAAAGGAATTTGGTTTTCCTTAGAAAATGGTTGTGGAGGTTTTCTACGGAGAGGAGTAATTTATGGCAATCTTTTATTTTTAAGTATGGAATAGAATTAAATGGATAGGATTGCAATCCTTTGACCTCTCCGAACACCTCCTTAACTTGGAAGCATATTATTTTCATCCTTCATTCGTTTACCCCCCATACCTGTTTTATGGTAAAAAATAGACAAAAAATTAGGTTTTGGAAAGATAATTGAAGGGGCGATAAACCTCTCTAGGAATCTTTTCCTAGGCTTTTTCACATCTCATCCCCAAAAGATTCACTTTTTGCCAATGTCCTAATTTGCTCTTCTTTTGGTATTTCTTGGAATTTTTCTTTTTTTCTAGAGACCTAAATGATTGGGATTCTTTTTATGGATAACCTATATGATTGAAAATTTGATCCTGTGGCCAACCATATTTCCATCATTTTGAATGCCCATATTACTTATGATGATCCTGATAGGCTCATTTGGTCCCATGACTCTTCTGGCCTTTTTTTCAACTAAATCCTTTTTTTTTAGTTTGTGCCACTTCTCCTATTTTGAAAAGTCTTTTCCTTATAAAAAAAAATATGGAAGGCTCCTATTCTTCCTCATGTTTAGGCATTTCTTTGGATTGAGTCTCTAAATAGGATGAATACCATGGATCTTCTCTGACGAAGACATCCTTTCATGACGCTATCTCTGAATATTTATGTTCTCTATATGAAGAATGGGGAGTCCAAGGATGGTAGCTAAGGCGGCGGAAGTGGGTCTCATTGAAGGTTTCTCCGTTCCTAATGGCGGGCCTTTTGTTCCCTTCATTCTGTTTGCTAATGACTCTTTGTTTCTATTGAAAGCGGAGATGGAAGGTATGAGAAACTTAGATGTATTCTTCTTATTATGGAAGATGCTACTGGCCTAAAGGTGAATTGGGCCAAATCCTCGGTCAATCTTGTTGGTGTAAGTCCATCATGTGAGGAGATTGCTTCCATCTTGGGTTGTGATGTAGTTCCTCTTCCGATTACTTATCTTGGGCTGTCTCTTGGTGCCAAGGTTTCCTCGAAGAGTATTTGGAACCCTATGCTTGAAAAAGTGGGGGAGATTGTCTGGTTGGAAAGGGCGGTTTTTGTTTAAGGCAACCAAGTTGGTCTTGTTGAATAGCGTTTTAGCTAGTTTGCCAACCTACTTCTTCTCAGTGTTTCAGGCCCCACACTCTATTATAAACCAGCTGGAGTGTCTTTAGAGGGATTTTTTTTAGGGGTCTTCTCCTAAGGGGAGGAAGATTCACTAGGTGGGGTGGAAGGAGGTCTGCAGGCCAGTGGTTCAAGGGGGATTGGGCATTTGCTCTTTGAAGATCACTATAGAGCTCTCATTAATAAATAGTTGTGGAGGTTTGGTGTCAACAAGGATGCCATTTGGAGGAGAGTGGTGGTTGTCAAATATGAAGAGGAGCATTTGGGTTGGGCTTCCAGATGCCCGTGTGGGCCTGTGGGGTGCAAAGTGTAGAAGAGTATTCATAAAGGGCTTGATCAATTCCATAGCTTCTTGAGCTTCCAAGTTCAAAATGGTGAAAGGGTGAGGTTTTGGTAGGATGCGTGGTGTGCGAGGGAGCCTTTGCGTGCCCGTTTTCTTTCTTGTCATGATTTGGCGGCAAATAAGTGGGGTTCGGTGAGGAACCATTGGATTAGATCCAAGGTGTTCTGTTCTTGGAATATTCAACCTCGTAGATATCTAAATGACTAAAAGATCAGGGAGATGGGCTTTTGGAGATGCCAGAAGGTTATGAGCTTAAGAATAGGATCTCTAGGATGTCTGTGTTTGGAGCCTAGATGTGGAGAAAAGGTTTTCAGTCAAATCTATGTACAGTGTTTTGTGCCCTCTGACTGCTTCATCCTCTACGGGGAAGTGTGTATGGAACAACCTCGTTCCGTTGAAGGTCTCGTTGATGGCAAGGGAGTTGATAATTCCGAATCGGTGGATGGTTTGGGATGAGAGGAATGGCGGGTTTTTTAGGACAAATCTCGGGCTCATCGCCGTATTATCAATGCAATTTTGGCCAGATTATTTGATTGGCTATTTGTTGCTCAGGAGGAGCCTGTGTTCCACTCTTGGATGTTTGATTAGGACCGCTTCATTTTGCAATCTTTGTGTAGTTTTCCTTGAGTTTTCAGGTTGCTTATGCGCTAGTTGTTAGCATTCCTTATGTTTTGTTGGATGCGGTTTTAATATAATTACATTACTTTCTTCAAAAAAATAATAATAATAATAATAATGGGGAGTCCAAGGAGCTTATCTTATTACATTGTAAGTTGGGTTATGCTGTGTCACCTGATTGATGTTTTTAACCATTGGAATGGGAAGTTCTTGAGCCCTCTTAGGAATTGTTTTTGGAATGGAATTCTCCATGGTATATGTTAGGGTATTTGGAAATAGCATAATAGAAAAATCTTTGGTGTGCAGAAGTCTTCTTTGGAGGCTGTGGATTTCATCCTCTTCAAGGTGGCATCTTGGGTGATTGGAAGGTTCCATGGGTCATCAAGGGGGGGGGTTCAATATTGTTCTTCGAGAAAAGAAGGTATTCACAAGTTATCTCAACCAATGAGGGAGTTCTCTAAGTTTATTGAAGGGGTTGGGCTGATTGATCTCCCTTTAAAAGGGGCCTCTTTCACCTGGTCTAATGGGAGAGAAAGGCCCTCTATGAGCCGTCTCGACAGATCCCTTTTGTCTCAAGATTGGGACAATCGGTTTCCTAGTGCTATGCCGCTAGCGTTGCCTAATGCTGGATCTGATCACATCCTGATTTTGCTGCAAAATGCAAAGAGGAACTTCGGCCCTTCCCCCTTTCGTTTCGAGTTGATGTGGCTGGAGGTGGAAGGTTTTAAACAAAGAGTCTGTGATTGGTGGCAATGATTGGTGGCAAGCTCTCAGTTTTAAGGGGTCTACGGGCTATGTGTTGGGGAAAAAGGTAAAAGGCCTCAAAGAGAGTATCAAAAAAGTGGAATAGGAAGGATTTGGGGAGAGTGGAGCTTCTCAAAAAGGAATGCGCGCAGCTCTGGACCTACTGGAGCAGCAGGGCTTATTGTCAGGTGAAGATTGTCAGGAGAGGGATAGACTCATTAAGAAGAGGGACGATTGGATTCGAATGGAGGAAATTTGTTAGAGACAAAAATCTCATGTGTCGTGGCTTAAAGACGGTATCAGAAACACTCGGTATTTCCACAAAATAGCTAATATGCGTTCCAAAGTCAACTACATTGCCTCTTTGAAGGCGGGGGATCAGCAGGTTAAGGGGACGCAGAATATTGCCAACCTGATTTCTTCCTTTTATTGGGCTTTATTCTCAAAGGATTGCCCCCATCATCCTAAGTTAAGAGGGCTGGATTTTCGGGTCATCTCTAAGGAGCAAAGCAGATTATTGGAGAGAGCTATTTTTGTGGAGGAAGTCAAAGCAATGCTTGGAGCTTTAAATGACGACAAGGCTCCTGGGCCGGATGGTTTCCTGGTGAAGTTCTTTAAGGTTTTCTAGGAGTTGTTAGAGGGAGATGTCATGGCAGTTATTGGGGAATTCTTCTACAATGCTTCATTGTGTCATAGTGCTAATGCTACGATAGTGACCCTTATTCCCAAAAAGATGGGGGCGGAAGAGCTAAAGGACTTCAAACCAATACAAGCTCATTGCTAAAGTGCTTTCTAGAAGGCTGAAAGGAGTCATGCACTCTATCATTTCAGCTTCTCAAAGCGCTTTTGTCCGTGGGCGTTGGATCCTAGATTATTCTCTTCTGGCCAATGAGTGTATTGATGGTGGAGCAAGAATGACCACCCGGGTGTTTTGTTGCAGCTGGACATGGAAAAAGCCTACAACCATGTGCATTGGGAGTTCATTTTGGACACAATGGTTGATATGGGTTTTTGGCATAAGGGCGACCCAGTGCACGAGGCTCCCGCTAACGCAGGGTCTATGGAGGGCAAGTTGTGCGCAGCCTTACCCCCATTTCTAGAGAGGCTATTTCTGTGACTTGAACCTGCGCCACCAGGGACGCTAACGGTAAGCCTTACTGTTGGGCCAAGCCGCCCTTTATATGGGTTTCTGGCATAAATTGTGTAATTGGATTCAGACTTGCATCTCCTTTATTCCGTTCGCTTTCTTACTTCATGGTTCATCAGAGGACTTTTTTCGTTCTTCAAGGGGTTTGAAGCGGAGACCCATTGTCTCCATTTCTGTTCAATATTGTCATGGAAGCTCTTAGCTGCCCTGTATCCACTGCTGAGACTGTGGGGCTCCTTCATGGTTGTCAGGTGGGGTGTGAGGGTCCATCCATTCCGTTGATCCCATATGCAGACGATGCCTTATTCTTCCTTCAGCCTGACATGTAGCAAGTTAAAAAATCTGAGAGGGATTTTGCTTATGTTTGAAGCGGCTTCAGGTATTAGGGTTAACCTACAGAAGTCCAAGATAATCAGTGTAGGTCATGTGTCGGGGTTACCTAGTATGGCTGAGTGCTTTGGTTGTTCTTGGAATGTGCTTCCCAGTTCCTATCTTGGGCTGCCTTTGGGTGCCAAGTACAAAGTTGTGTCTATACAGGATCCATTACTGGAGCATGTGGACAAGCACTTATCATCGTGGAAAGGGAAACTTTTTTCTAAGGGTTGTAGAGTGGTTCTATTGAATAGTGTGCTTGCCAATCTTCTGGTCTACTTTCTGCCATTATTCCCGTTGCCTAGTACAGTGGAAAGGTTGATTGACAAAAGAAGACGGGGATTTCTTTGGGTTGGGCCAAATAGGGAGCAGAAGATCCACCTCGTGAGGTAGAGGACCGTGTGTTTGCCCAAAGAGGAGGGGGGTCTGGATTGCAAATCTTTGAGGCTTATGAACAAGGCGCTTTTACTAAAATGGTTGTGGTGGTTTGGGAGCAAACCTCAGCAGTTATGGAGGAAAGTGATTGAAGTTAAATTCAGTGTGAGATGGTCGGGCTAGGCTAGTGGCATCCCCTCGGGTCCTTATGAAAGGGGCTTATGGGAAAGCATAGCCAACAGATATGATTGCTTCTCCCCCCTCATTACGTTCGTTCTAGGCCGTGGAGACGGGATTAGGTTCTGGTAGGACAAATGGTCCAGCCAATTCTCTCTTCAAGAAGACTTCCCCCACATCTTCCCTTTATCTTTGGCGAAGGAGGATTTCGTTGAGCATCACTTAGTAACTGAGGAGGACTCGAGGGGCTGGAATCTCCATTTGAGGAATGTTGTGAATGATTGGGAGATGGCGGAGATGATGCAATTGTTGAACCTTATTCATAGGATGATCCCGGATGGGGTGAAAGAGGATGAGTGGCAGTGGTATCCAGATGACAATGGCTTGTTTTCGGTTAAGTCTGCTTGCCAGGTATTTGCTCCTAGGAACGTCGATGACTTTCCTTCACAACTAATGAGGATCCCTCAGCTCCCGTCAAAGGCCTCTTTTCCTTTGTGGTTGTGCTTTCATGGTAGAGCTCTAACGCTTGACAATCTGATCGCGAGGGGCTTTCCTATGTCGAACCGTTGTTACATGTGCGATGCTACCAAGGAGACTGTCAATCATTTATTCTTACATTATCCAGCCACAAGGTCTATTTGGATCTTTTTCCTGTGCCGGTTCCAGCTGCCCTAGGTGTGCCAGAATCCTTGAGGGCCTTTCTTCTATCTTGGTGCATCCCAAGGGATTGTCTTTCTCATAAGGGTCAGGTCTTGTGGAGAGCCCTCCCTGTTGTGATTTGTTGGACCATGTGGACAGATCGCAATGGTCACATTTTTTATGGGAATCACAACAATATCTCTAGGCTACCGGATAAGGTCCTTGCTTTGTTGGTGGGCTGGCTAGGTCATCTCCCTTTGTTTCAGAAGATGAGGTTTTTTCAATTGTTTCTTGACTAGGATGTGATTATCCTTGGCTAACGCTTGTTTTGAGGCTTGGCCGTCCCCGTATTTCTTTTTGGGTGGGTGGCATTTCTCATGCTGCCTTCCCCCTATCTATATATATTTTCCTTATCTATACAACAACAACAACAACAAACAGCCTTATCCCAACTATTTGGGGTCGGCTACATGAATCCTATTCCGCCATTCCGCTCTGTTTAAAGCCTTATCTGCTATTAAATTACAAGCTGCCATGTCCCTCTTTACTACTTCTATATGAAAACATATAGAAGTTAAAGTCAAATCTAACAAAAGGCTTTTTTTGGGGTTTTAAATTTATTAAACCCTATCACTATAAGTTATTATATCCCCTAATAAAATTTACCCAAATGGCTTTTATTTTAAATTGAATTTAAGAAGTATAATTTAATAACATTGCTAGCCATATTTTAGAAATCTCTCAAACTCGTCTTTAATAAAAATTGTTTTCATCAATTAGGAAAAAAAATCGGTTCACTTAAATATGCCTAGTTATCTAGGTTGTGAAAACCTGGATGGGTTGCTCTGTGTTCTAGTTTCTTGTCATTCTTCATTTTGATATCCATATAATCTTGCATTAGTGACTTATGAGGTTTGATCTATTTAACCATCCGATCTGGTCCATGTTTGGTAACAATGGAACGCCATGTTAGTGTGTGTCGAGAGAGGTTCACCAACTTTATGGGTTTCACCTAAGAGATGTTTTCCGCTAAAATTTGAAAGTAATCTTTTTAGATCAAATGTAACATATTATACAGATTTTTTCTTGACATTTACATTTGATGGATGGTTGAATTTGATTAACAAATTGGGTGACATCTCAGTATATTAAGCCTTGTTTGATAGATGTCTAAAATGTGCTTGGCACCTAGCAATCTCACCCGTGAGATTCTTGGCCTGCTTGGAGACACTCTCGGGAGTTGCTCCAAGGTATAATTCATGCTTGAGGGTTGTTCCTAAAGAAGTTTAGAGGAAATAGGATTCTTATTATTGATTCGATGTGATTATAATGCCTCTAGTGAGAGGTTTAAATAGATTAATACAAATATAAAGATGAAAAACAATCTTACCTAATCTAATCCAAATCAAATCTTAATAAAGTTAGAAACTAAATCAAATCCAAAATCTTATCTATTGGAACCCGGATTTCGTGTACACAAAAGATGTGTGCAAGTTGTGGGCATGGACCAAGGGGCTGACGCATCAACATTGAAAAGTGATTTACACTTTTTTGGGCGCACTTATGATTTTTCGGCGCTGATGTGTCCACCCCTGGTCCATGCACACAACTTGCACACGTCTTTTGTGTGCACAAAATTCAGGGGGTATCTAATGAAACCCTAATCACATCCAATTAAAACTAATATAAGTTATTTAAATCATAATCAAATATTTATTTTCACATTAGTTCTGTGGCACAACAAAATAGTCATGTTGCAGCCTAGCACAATTAATTCCCTACATTTTCATTGACAATGAATAAATATATGGAAAATGAAGAGAAAAGAAAAAAAGGCACCTCGATAAACCCCCACATTCTCACTTCCCTTCTCCATCACTCCCAAGTCCCACTCTTTCTAAACCCATCCAAATGTGTTTATGTTGTTTTTGTGCTTGGTACACTTTTTTGTTTTTTGATGAATAGCTTGGCCCTAGTACAATGGTACACTATTGCCAAATGTTTTTTGTTTGTTGAACACAAATAGTAACATCATATGTTGAGCATGCCTTCATGGTACAACACAATTTGGCACACATCCAACGTAATGTCGATCTCTCTATAGTAATGTATGAGAAGATAATAGTGTTAGAAAAAAAATGTTATTTCTATATCTATACGATATGTGATTATGTAAGCAATAATTACTTGAAAATAAAATGAATAGAATCGACTTACTTGATTTTGATGATTTAGAATTAGAAACTTTACTTGATCATGGCTAGTGTTTGACACATGTCCTTAAGACAAATTTCACACTCCTCACAGTGATGCTTACGAACTCTTCAGACGTCTGCCTCCCAGGAAACAATGATCTACTACACACAGAAGAATCACTGCAATCTGTATGTGTGGCAAATCACACTTGTATTGTACTTTCTCTCTTACAAAACCACTATAATGTACTTTATGATGCTTATGCTGAATTCAAATTTTTGGATTTCAAAATTTTCAAACGCATGAAATGAAGGAGGGATGGAATAATTATAAGCTATTCATGTTTGTTCAGAACAAACATAGAGACACAATTTATGATATTCGAACAAACACGAAAACAGAAAGATGCAATTGAGTAGCCATATTCATGTCTGTTTGGAACACATAAGGAGTTAAAAGGTGCGATTTAATATTCACATTTATGATTATTCGGTTCCAACAATCATGAGGGTAAAAGGGTAAAACACATTGCAAATAGACACGCCCCACATGTTTAATCAATTATGGGAGATATAAAAATAATAACAAATTATTATTTTATTTTTCTTATTGACCCAACCCAACCCAGTTCAACGCGCGCATGTGTGTGTTTGGTTGGGCCTAGCCCATGTTAGCTAGGTCCTCCCCCTTCCACAAAATTGTGGTGTTCCTTGGGCCCAAGTTTATGTCTAAGGCTATTGTATATAAACCTCCAAACTTTTCTAGGCTAACCAATGTGGGATTATTCAAGTGTTACACCATTTAACTAGTGTTCAACTGGGCACTTTTAGAGACAATTTCTTATTCACCCATTAACGGTTTTGAGCATCCAACCATACATTGCTATTCTCCTCATTGAGTTGAACACAAACCAATGTGGACCCGTCTCTAACAGCTTGTAGGTCCCATTCTTATTTTGGATCAAAGATGACCAAACAGTCATATTTGAAATCTGGGCACATTCAAAACTACACAGTCAAAACCATTTCCAACAAATAGACATAAAGGTCCATGAGAGGGAATGTTAGATTGCCATATGGCATATGCAAAGGTGAATGAAATTATCTATAATGATCATCAATCAAATCTTTCGGATGGTCAGTCTAGAGAAAAAAAATATTATACAAATCCAATCTAACTCTGATAACTTAGGAGACACGAGTTTTATAGAAAATGTTTCCAATAGTTGAATAGCCTGTTTACCATATAGATGCTACACCAAATCATTCCCTACTGCATGGTGATGCATTGTGCATTAAACACATCATGAGAATAGTGATATGACATGTATGAGAAGAGCATTCTAAGACATGTGTTGCCCAGGGGTTTGAAATAAATGATTAAGGGCATGAGGACACATGGCAGTTAAGATCTCATGAGTAACATATAGTGGGTGAAATTACAAATAATAAAAAGACTAGTTCTCACAAGTAATTAAAGATACTTCCACATGGTTAATTCTCACGAGTAATATAACATGACACTCATGAATGTATTACACAAATTATCATTAGCAACATATAATGTAACTAGTGAAAATAATGTAAAAATTCTCATGAGTAACATAAACTTGTGGAAATAATGTGTGAAATTCCAAGGGACCGATATCTGAAAGTGATCCTAGAAGGGGGTGAATAGGATCAGTCCAATTGCTTTAAACTTATTTTTCTATTAAGTTCAATTTTCAATTTACTTAGAGTTTAACTTAATATGCAATAGTAAATTTAACAAGTAAATCAAGATGTTGCGTAAAGATAACACATTCATACAAGTGCAAATATAATCCTCACTATAAACCTATCATAGACCACGGGGCTCCATCATATACTATAGCGAACTATAGCTGGGCAAGAGCATGGCTTATAGATTCCCTATAGAATTTCACCTATGTTAATTAATTAAATTTTAGACTTATTAAACCACAAGTGCAATTGCATAAACAAGTAAAGTAAATAATCACAATGCAAAAGAGTTACAACTACAACACAAAGATTTATAATGGTTCAGCACTCCAGGCCTATGTCCACTTTCAAACCGGCCTATCCCCAAGCCTCTTTAATTTTGTATTAATAGTTGGATTAAATAATTACATGTAAAATAAAAACATGAAATTCATTTACAAGTTTTAGAGAATTCACTCATTTGTAAGTACGCCATGAGGGACTCTGATGGGCATGTTCTATTTAGTGGCTTTGATGGACGATGATCCGCACTTGGCTCCAGCAAGTGCTGCAAAAATCCACCTCTGATGACTCTGACAAAGGTTGTGAACTTGGTTGAAGTAGAAAGACTTCTTCCTTGTATTGGATTGCCTTTTTGTAGGCCAATTTAACTATAAAAACCCACCATTTATGAAGAAACTAGGATTTTACTTTGGATTTAACTCTCCAAAGCTTTCAAGAGATGTAACTATAGGTTTGGGAAGCAAACAACACTACTTTGGTATGAGTTTAACTATATGAGAATGCTTCAAGGTAGAATACAATAAGAATTTGACTATATGATCTCACAAACTCACAATTCTTCAAGGATTTAACTCAAAAAATAATCCATATTCATTGTAAGGCCTTTGGGGTTTATTCCCTATTTATAAAGCTTGAAACCTAAGCTTAAAGGTCCCCAATGGATCTTTTCCAACAGTAAAAAAACATAACCATTGGGAAGAGTTCAAGTTAGAATTTTTTCTATTTTGATGCCTTGGATCAACCCAGGAGTTTTTTTGGATCGGTCCGGCATCCAAAGACCACTTGGATCGGTCCACTTAAGTGTTAGATCGATCTAACTTCACCTAGATCGGTCCAACTTCCTTGTTTCTGAAAATTTCTCGTCAAACCGGTTGTTTTGATCGCAAGTGGACGTCAGGATCAAAAGTTATGGCCATTAAAGTTTAAAGCCATTTTTTACTTGTTCTTTAAGTCCATTTAAACCCAAAGCTTGTGAGGTTTTTTTTTTTTCAATGGTTTAGGTAGGTCCTTCTAAACCTTGCTATGATCATTAGGCTCAGTCACCATCAACCACTTACCAACAGTACCTTGAATTTACATTTGAAATACAAGTTGCCTCTTAAAGTGGTTTGACATTAGAGTTTGAGATGCTTGAGACTTCTTTGAAATATTCATATGTGGCTTGAGGCTATTGATGCTTGTGGTCTTCCGTTTTTTAGTTGATTTCCTTGAAGCTTCTTTCGGACTTGTCTTGGACTTACATGACTCAATAAATATTAAAATATACATACTAATAAGACCAACTCAATGATCTCATTACAACATGTACTTATATAGTTTTGGAATGGGATTGACAAATACATTTTACATTAATAAGGTGCAGTCCTTGCAAGTGGTATAAATGTTACTCATGGGTTCATAAGAATCTGAGTCCCAACTCAAATACAAATAAGTTTTGGATAGTGTTTGAGATAAAGATAAACTTAGATAACAATTATCATGAATATAAAAAAAAGTAACAATTTCCATCCAATTCAGATTCGAGGCAGATCAAGATTTTGATTAAAGTCTTCAAGAAGTTTCCATATAGCCATGGACTCAAACTCCTATACCAACAAGGACTCCTTACCTTTTATTTATAAATAGGGGATCTCCACTTGTAAAAAGAAAGAACTTTTGAAAGATCTTTGAAGAATTGAAGTTTTGAAGCAAGTCTCAGCCACATTGGATAAGAAATGGTTGCAAGAGATTTTGAAAGAGAAGAAACCTTGTCTTTAGCAAGGTAAGCCAAATACATTAAGGCCTATGTCTTGTAATACACATGGTACTCTCTCATATGAGAAATCACATAAATATAATAGATCTATTAATTTTACGCAAACTGTCAATAAATCTTGTATGTTCTTTTTTCTTTCTTTTTTTTCACTTTTTCTATTGAAAAGCTATTAAATATGGAAAGATCAATCCCCTGCCCCACTAAATAACAAGTTGTTTGATAGAATCAAATGGGTAATTTGACATATAAAATTAGGCAGGGCTACTGGCATGTCATGCGTATGCCCATCTAGGTACATTTTCATGGATTCGAAAAACACATTCAAATGATGCAAACAAAACTTCACTCAACAGAGTTGTGAGATGAATGGATCAAGGACAACGAATGCTTTAGAATGGAAGAGATTATTAACACAGACTAACCTTTCCCTGACATTGAAGGGTATAGAGGTGTGGATGGAGACTTTTGCAAAGAAATTTGTTTGAACGATTGTTTATATGCAGCTTCTATCATTAGAGAGGAATAAGAAAGAAGTTTCCACTCTCCAATGGGAGGTTGGACTCCAACGTCCAAGGAAAAGAATTCGTTAAGGTAGGTTCTTCTTCACAACCTGATCTTTTTCCGATTCCATACAAGAATAAGAAAGAAAGGTTTGGCTACTTACTATTAGTTTTACTTAGCAAGCAAACCATAAATGAGAAGCAGACACCCTACAAGTCCATTCATTGTTTTCCTCACTATCTGCATATATATAGCTTGAGTTTTTTTTTTTTGGGAGATTATACTTGCACCTCAAGTTTTTATAAGCACACCTCCAAAATTTATAAGCACACCTTCATAAGTTCCAATTATACCCTCATTTATTATTAACACCTCCCTGTTATATGTTTCAATATGCACACCTCCATTTGAAATTCCCTCCAACCCGTGTCCAATGTTCAATTGTTCCCTCCCTCCCTACCTTCTTCCTTCCTTTCTCCAATCGCTCCAATTGTTCCCTCCCTCCCACCAGCGTCACCGGCTACTGAATCATGCCTCCACAATGACAACGAAAATTGTCATCAACCTCTAGCTCTGACGACGCCGCCATCCATCGGTCAAGTAAGAGATTATTTTTTTTTAAAAGATCTTACAAAAATACCATCTAAAGAAATTAATTGAAAAAATAGTTTAAAGAAGCGTTCACATTAAGTATTTTACTTTAAATTTCAATAAATCACCTTTTTATTTTAAAATTTGTGGGTTTTTTGAGTTTTTTTTCTTCAATTCCACACAACATGTTCGGCCTTGCTAGTCCAAACACCTTAAAGCTTGTTCGGCATCATGGTGCCGAACAGGCCTGAAAGCGTTCAACATCGCCATGTTGAATAACCCTGAAGCCGAACGCCTTTAGGCCTATTGGCATCTCAAGGCTGAATAGGCCTAACATTGTTTTTCTAAATTTTTTAATTCATTAAATATTTCAAAATATGTCTTTATTGTTTGTTTTTTTAAACTATATAGTTAAACACTAGACACCATTAAATATTTCCAAAATATATATATATTTTTTTTCAAATTTATTGTTTTTTTACTTCATTAAATATTTTCAATTTTTTAAAGAATTTTTTTATTTAATGCCTTTAGACACTATTCTAACATCTGATTATTGGCATATGACAAATATGGAGGTTGGTCCTTTACAAGTCACACCGACTGCATCTGAGCGACAGCACAGGGTTGAGGACGTCTCTCGAGTTCGGGGAGAGGCGTCTCATGTGACTACTGAGCATTCTGTCATAAACTCGATAATGGGTGGGACTGTACCTGTTGTGGAGCCAGCAACAATGTCGTGGCTGTCGCTGACCCCCGATGTTCCTGGAGCTCCAGAGGACCCCACCCTATTAGACAACTATTCCACGTATGTCGCCTCATTGATCTGGTAGTAGGGGCATTTATTTGTGTATTTTATGTATTTGGCTATTTATTTGTGCTATTCCATAAGTGCATATTGTGCTAACACTGTTTCTTTCTTTTTTTGTAGGAACGTGACCTGCTTAAATGTATTAGCCATGCAGACAAGATTGATGAGTGGCAGGTCGAGATCAAGGGTGTCCAAAACTCTAAGTTTATGGACTTGGTGCGACAGTTGAGTCTATACCCATTAATGCATGCATCATACCGGTCCGTCAATCGGGTAGTCATCTCCGCTTTTGTTGAGAGTTGGTACCCTGAGACCAACACATTCCACATGCCATTTGGGGAGCTGATGATCATGCTTGATGATGTCTACACTCTGCTTAGGACTCCAATGATAGAGACTCTCATCCAAGTTAAGCCAATCTAATTATCTAGCAAAGAGGCTAAGACACTACTGACCGAGACACTGGGGGTCAAGGTGGAGGAGGCACAAGCAGAGTTTGATAGAACACAGGGTCAGGCAGTGAGGATGGAGTGGTTGAGGCTCAGATTTTCAAGGGTTACTGATGCTTGGAGTGAGGATGAGATTGGATATGTTGCTAGGGGCTATGTGTTGTATATTTTGGGGTGTATGTTGTTTGCATACAAGATGTGTACACGAGTACCCATTTGTTTTCTTGTGTTGCTATAGGACATGGATAAGGTCTATACATACCCATGGGGTGCTGGAGCATTGACTTATATTTATCGTCAACTCGGGATTGCTAGCCTGATTTATATCAAGTAGATGACAAGTTATGCTATGTTGCTTAAAGAATGGATTTATGAGCACTTTCGTCCCTTAGAGAGCCACATTGTAACATGGACTACCTTGATGACCAGCCACGCGTGCAACATTGGAGGCCACGTAAGGAGAGGGGGTCCCTTGGGGACAATTTGAGGGCTTTACAAGAGATTATTGATGCATGGGTGATCCATGAGGTAGTGTTAGTTATTTTTAATATTTTTAATATGTTATTGATGTATATCTTGGTACATGTTGATAGTTTATGACAATCCTTACTATTTTAACGTATATTTTATATGGTTCGTGTAGGTGAGATGGACATTATACACCAATTATAGGGAACACCATGCATTCCAGGTCATTGCATACTTTCATGGGTTATTGAGGTGCCTAGAGATCGTGGAGCCCTACCATCTCATACATGTCCTATGAAAGTTTGGGCAGTTCCAGGTCATCCCCCTACCCCCATAGCCCCTACTCGAGGTATTCGAGGTGCGTTCGCTGCCACGTATTGACCGGTATACGCATATTTTGAGCATTTTTGGGAGATGTGCATAAATCTGTGACAGCCGTGTACCCCTCCAAGTGTGCCATTGATTATATGGAGTTGTATCAGGGTGTGTCCCATATACACGTGTAAAATCTACTCTATTGATCTAGCGGTGCACCTCGGCCACCGACGCAGGGTACCATACACACCGATACTGTCATTCAAGTATATCATTTAATGTTTGCATGTTTATGTTAATTACTTTTTTAATCGTTGAAAATGTATTCATCCTAAACTTTTCGATATGTTTTATTTCAACACAATGAGTGTTCGCTACAAATTACTCAATCTCTTATGGATGGTGGTATCGAGGAGACACGAGGGATTGATTGGTCAATACATTGCGTCGTGTATGACGGGTTTTACGATGTGGCATCAACACCACGTCCTTGGATCCCCATGCTCCATCTTCATCGACTGCACTCACACTACTCCACATGCCTCAGCTACTCTCATTGCTCCATAGGCCCCATCTCCTCCTCCCAGTGCTCCACAGGCTGCAGTTCCTCCTCCTAGTGCACTCTCACGGATGACCCGTATACTTGCTTGTACACCTGATTCCAGTGACAACAAATATACGCGAAAGAGGGGGTGGCGCGGGGGATGACCCCATATGTGGATGTTTACTGTTTTTTTTTTTGTATTATACAGGGGGTGACCCCTACATACTTTGTATTTCATTATATTTTGTAACCCTTTATATGATCACATTACTAAAACACGTTATATGTAATGAGTAGTTGTTTTCTTTGTGTTAGTTCTACTACAAAACATCTTGTCTTTATTATTTTTTGGTTGCAATTAATGACCTTAAACATGAAAAAAATGAATCAATATGGAAATGGGCTTTGAAGAGATGATTGTCATATGGCATGTAGGGCCCACCATGAAAAATGGGTGGTGGAGAGGAGGTTCGAATGTGAGGGTGTGGAGGCACCTTAACCACACAATATGAGCTGAGTTAGCCTCCTCTCGTTGGCCAAAATGGATGGAGGGTTGGATGGATGTCATGTGGTAAGGGGAGAGAAATGGAGGGTGGAGGTAAGGAGGTGATTTTCAAAGGCTTAAATGGAGTTTAGGGATCAATGGTGGATGATGGGTTAGGGTTTAGGATAAAGGATCATGACCACTTATCAAACGGGGGTTTAAGATGATGCCAAATCAAAGTGTTGATTTGATGGATTTAGGTTTCAGGGGAACTTTCGGGGATTCACCAAGTGTTGGATATAAACAAAAGCAGTCTAGACTTGACTGAGAGAGAATGAGGTGATTGGGGCATATTAAGCCTCTGATGGTCCTAACCTGGGTGAGTCTTTCGAAGGTCTTTGGTGAATTCCCTGGGGTTTACTGAAGGTTCATCGCCTATTGAAAATGTTTGGGTTTAATCCGAAGGTTGCTTGGATCTCTAGAAATTCTATTTTGTTAGATAACTTTTTGAAGATAATCATGATGAGAGGGTGTAGGATCTGATTTGGGGTCATTTGGGTGATAGGAGAAGTTCTTATGATTCATTGAGTTCGATACGGAAGCCCCCAAGGTAAAAAAAAAAATTCACCTTTTTTAAACTTGAATTTTTTTTTGCCTTATGCCTGTTCGGCATCGTAGTGTCGAACATACTTAATCTTGTTTAGTCTAGTAATGCCAAACAGGATTAAGCCTATTCAACCCTGAGATGCCAAACAAAAACAGAATGGTGTTTTTTTTTTTTTTTTTTTGTAGCCCTGAGATGCCAAACAAGAAAAAGAATGAATACAAAATATAAAAAAACTTCTAATTTCATTAATATATCAAAAAATTACATGTGTCACAGTCAGTGTTTTGTACATGATCCCAAAATATGACTAGAAGGATACAATATAAAAATTTATATCAATCATCGCTCAAGTCTATAGATTCCTGTGTAGCAACACTCGAGTTGACAACAAGTCTAAACTCTTCGATCCTTCCTTCATATGATGGAAGCGCCCAACCCGACGTGTTGTTATATCTATATTTATACCAAAATGTCACTATGGGGGGATTGGATGACCCGACATCAGGATAACCTGGACAAAGTAGTTTCTGTTGACGAAACCAATGACAATTTCCCTTTAAGAGACAGCAAGGATAGGATATGATCTGAGTGGTAGGAAAGTGAGGCACTAATGCACACCCAAGTAATATAGGACAACGTCAAAGTGCGATGCAATCAGATGTTCACACTCAGGCATGGTCATCCAATGATCGTACGACACATTATCATTGAAATAGGCTAATAAATATCTAATCTCCTGCACTCTCTTGGATGACCCATATACTTGCTTGTATAGGAGGTCATGGCTATCCAACTCGTACACCAGATTCTCCCTAGCTTATGCCCAATTATCCTCTCAAAATCTCATAAATCCAGTGATGACCCTAAAGCCACAATGTCCGTCTGCTGCCATGTTTATAACACTCCTGATATAAGGCCAAATGCCTTCTAGGAAAGAGCGTATATAATATAGTGAGGAAGCCCGTCTAGATGAACTCGATCGAATAACCTACAAGAAAAACGAAAACATGTTATGCCACACAACGGTTGAATTACTTCGTCACTTATACGATAATGTATATATTAGTTACATTTTTCTTCGATTTCCCTTGCTGCGTTTATCTCACTAACTGTACTTGGGTGGTGGTTGCTATTAGAGAGTAGTTATCCAGTAACGATGGCACTCTCTCAAATGCGGATGGATCATGACACATTGATGTGTCTATCTTGGTATATGGGCAACCTTAGATATTTTTTTTAACATCATATTCCTTGATATACGTGTTGTCCGGCATTGCTAACTCTCATAACTTCTTAAGCATTTACATTTTAGTGGACTGATTGGATTGGTTAAACTGCTGTAGAAATAATTTCATGTCTGTTGTGGCATCCAAATCATGGCTTGTGATAGGATGCATGTCAAGCTTGTGCCAATGCATATGTACTGACTCAAGTGGAATGAAACGCCTCTGCCTACTTTACTTTGTTATCTCATGTGTACAGGGTAACCCATGTGTGCATCTAAGAACACATCCACATGTAGTAGAATCAACTCTAACAACACCTACATGCTTCATCTCAGCTAAAATCTTCTCCATTGCAGTACTGAATATATTGCCGCGGAGTTCTTTGAACTCAATAGGTTTAAAGCTATGCTGCACAACTGTCTTACATCTCTCGAACAATGCCTTAATGGCTGTGTGCTGTAGCTCAAGCAAATTGTGGATGTTCATCCATGAGGATTCAAAGTTTCCTTGACTAGATCTAAGATGCCGCTTCAACTTGGCATGCGCACTCTCAATCTTGGTGACATGTACACAAATAGTGATGTACCAACTAATGAGTTTCAAACTTAAGTGAGATTACCAAACAAAAAGGTTACATGTTTGTCATAGTGGCCCCCAAATGCATGAACCTATTTGTCTAGGCTGCTACAAATCTGTCCCTATATCCATCCAACCAAGTACTCCTCACGTTATGGAGTGCATCCAGATATGTGCTAAATTGCTTCTCTAGTAATGCCAAGTGCTGAAGGTAATATTCTTCTGTGTGTGAAACTACCAATAGGTTCCAAATCATCATGAACCTCTCCCACATCTCCTTCATCATAAATAACTTCTTACAATTTGTAAGCATATTCTTACTAATGTGACACCTATATAATAAATGTGTAATATTAGGAAACACCCTTGATATGACATTCATCAAAGCCAACTCCCTGTCCGTTACAATGACATTAGGGAGAGCACTGTCATCCATAACACTACGTAGGACACCTAGTGTCTAAACAAAGTTATCCTCCCTCTCATGCTAAAAATACATAAATGCCACAGAAAAAGTCAAATTGGTACACGTCAAACCAACAATCTCTTGTAGCGACATGCAATATTTGTTTGTCTTATAGGTGTAATCAATGATCACACTTGGGAATGCACACAAGAAGTCCATAGAAACCGGGTATACCCAAAAAATATCAATGATAGTCTTGTTGTCTTCAGTTATCCGATGCCACTTGATGTAATTATACTTGGCCAATTGTCTAAGCAATTGTTGCATTTGAGATCTACCAGCACTTTCTTTCCTCTTTTGTTTAGCTCGCGCATTATATATTGCTATTATTGTAGTCGTATTGAGGGCATCTCTTTGCTTCATTGCACTTAATATGTCATTTGGTCGAACATTACTCTTAGATATATCTTTCAAAAGTGATGACTCTCCGTCTGACAATCTACCCATAAAAGAGTGGCATTCGGGATGATTTGCAGCAGAGTGATTATGCACATCGCATACAACTAGCAATAACCAATTGTCATTAATGGGTAACTTCTTTATCTTTAATTGGAATGGACATTTGCACTTTTTGGTGCTTGTTCCCTTAATCCTTACAACCTTGTTGACATATTTTGCCTACTTATATTCTCTATACCGCCCACTTCGCTCGCATGCAAGGGTCAGATCCAGTTTTCTTAAGACAGAACCAGAATATGAATTTTTAATAATTACAATAAACCCATTTCTCTTTTCAACATTCGTCGTCCACCTAATCAATGCTGCCTGACTATTGAATATCTACACATAGGAGAACAATAATAACGTCAACTTTATCCAAATTGTTATATGCATCAGTCACACTATCATTTACATACACTTTTTTTACCTCGTGCATGGTGAATTCATTGTTGTAATCTATCACCATTTCATCACAAATCTGACTGCAACGGGTCAAGACATTGGGCTGCAAAAAAACAAAAAATTTCAGCATTCTATTTTTGTTCGGCATCTTAGGCATTCAGCCCTATAATGCCGAACACGACGAAAAAAAAAAGTTTTCACAACTTGAAATTTCTTTTACCTGGGGGCTTCTGTTTTGCTCTATTTCACTTCATGTTTCATTAGTTGAGTTCTTGTTTGAGAATCATAATGTGTGACTTATTTTGAGTGTTAGAGAGCCCTAAATGGAGAAGAATGGAGAGGGAGCTAAAGAAGGAGACGGTTTAGAATAAAAGGTGGAGGTGTAGAGATGTGCTTACAAAATTATTTTTTAAGTTGATTTTTTGTCATTAGGGTATTTTTGAAATAGAGTTAACTGAGGTGTGCTTACAAAAACTTGAACTTGAGGTGCAAATATAAGCTCCGAAAATAAGTGTGGGGGACTTAGATGAGGGTAAAAATGAGGGGAGGTTAGAAACTTTATCGGTGCGAGTAGAAGGCTAGAAGTTCCTTTTCTTTTATTTTTGGGGTATGCTATTTACACCTCAAGTTTTTCTGAACTTACCTCACTTAAACCGTTTTTTTTTTTTGTTTCTCCAAAATGCCCTG
>JAOXJP010280858.1:0-19500 GCA_025762735.1 Platanus orientalis | reverse complement strand
GGCTTAGAACATGAAGGATCCTTTAAAAACTTTAAACAAAGCTCTAAGATCCTAAACAAGAAATAAAACATGTAAACTTTATGTGATTACTTGCCTCTTATTGCTAAAAATTGGATTCCAAAACTTGTGTTTTTCAACATTTTCCTCTCCCAAAACCTAGCTTTTCTCTTCATTTTCTCTTCAAAATCCATACTTTTATAAAACTTCTTCAAAAGATCCTTATTTTTATGAGTTTCTATGTTTTGATAGGCCTAAATAGCAACTCTAATATCCAATTTCATGTTTAGATAGGTTTATAGTGAAAAAGTCTTTAAAATTTTACAAAAATCGTAGTTATATAGAATTTTCCATTTTTATGAAGTCATCCCGCCCATAATTTTTTTAGCATAGACACTCAATGGGAAAATGACCATAACTTTCTCTACAGAACTCAGATTCACTCACCGTTTTTTGTTGGAAACTAGACTTCAAAAAATTTTCAAGAATATATAGCTTGCTCTCTAATTAGTCCTACATTTTAATTGATATATTTTTAAATTTACCTCAAAATCTACTGATTTAGACCATTCTAGATGGCATGGACTCCTGGTGAGAGAATTGTCATAACTTCTAGAAAACTTCAATTCACTCACCGTTTGTGAGATTGGAAAGTAGACTCAGATATTTCCAAGAATATATTATTTATAGGATGATTCCTATGGGATTGAGACATATTTATTTATGAAGTTGTCCCAACTGTCCGAGACAGCTTTAGAACTTGTCATGTCCTTAACCTTTTTTCGCTTAGTAAATTGCTTTTAACTTTTTTCATTTGGTGTTTGTTTTATTCGTCGTTTGTTGCTTAAGGCTCTAGACTTCCGTGTCTATCCAAAGGTATAAGTTTCACTCATGGATTCTTTCTAAATTTTGTTGGTGCCTTCTTAAAATTGTGCCAATGATTTGATCAACATATGTGCATTCAAGTGGTCCTATGTGTGTAGAAAACTATGTGACACATGTATAGTAATATGTGCATCATGGTATGGGGTGTTACATATTGCAACCCATTAAATGATGAGGTTTAAGACACTTCAACACCTCTAATAAGGGGTGTTGTGCATCAAAGAATGTTTGGAACAAAATTTGGGCTTTAGGAATGCCCATAGTGATGATTCCTAGCTTTAAATGGCTTAAACCTAGCATTACAAGTGTCTAAAATGCTTGGGTTCCTATTCAAAATGTTCTTACCTATGTCAAGGACAAGATTTGAACATGGAGTATTTTCTTAAATAGGGTGAGGATTACAAGACCAAATTATGGTGCTAACAACACCTCTACCTCGAACCAAAATCAAATAACCTATTTTCTATCATCGCAAACACCCATTGGCCTTGAAGAATCATTACTACACATACCATTAAATGAATTTAATCTTGATTCCATCTAACTCAGTCATGATAATGCCAATGCATATGTATAGCTTTCCTAGTTGGAGTCGCTTAGCATGCTTTAGAGAGAGACCTTGATCAGTTCTTTCCAACTGTAGGAATTGTCTTGGCATTAATTGTAATGTTTCACCATGTATTTGAAGGGTAAAGATGTAATTTAACATGTATAAGGTTAAAAATATCTTTGAACATATTTTAGAAAGACCATAGTAGTGTTTGGGACCCAATAGACTGAATTATAAGTGAGGAACCCAAGTTAAACCATAAATATATATAGTTTTAAAGTTATCCCAAGTGTGTTACTAGGGTAACTTTACAAGAAAACTTGTACCAATTCTGAGACAATTTTAGTGCAAGCTATGCACATTGGAAATCTTTAGGAGTTTACTTTCCAATGCCTCAAACGGTGTGCAATTTAAAGTTTTCTAGACAAAGTTATAGTTGTTTTTCCACGAAGATCAAATGCTGAAAAATTCAAAATTGAACCACTGTAGTCGATCACAAGATCTCTGACAGGTCATGAGTGTGATTGGTCATACATCTCATGATCGATCACGATGATGGGTCACGGATTTTGGGTTTTCATTTCTAGGAAGTTATGTAGCTTCATGACTGATCATGGTATTTTGTAATAGATCACGGGCATGATCAGTCACAGATCTTGATCGATCACGGCGTGACAGGTCACAAATATTGTAATCAGTCATGGCCCAAAAATCTGAAAAAAATAAACCATGTTTGAAAATGATATGACATATTCTAGTTTGACCCCCCACATGTGTGTGATGGCATTTGTGGCTAAATATAACCATATTGTGACCTCATTTAGGTCCAAAAGGCTATTTAGAACATAGAGAGATAGAAAGAAAGAGACAGAGATTTTGAATATAAATGAGATTCTTGCTCTCTAAAACCAAAGGTAAGCCTAACTTTCTTAGATATAGACTTGTTTGGTTATAGGTTAGAGAATTAGACTTTATAATCATATTCTAGAGTGTCTTCTCATTAGATATATGTAATTTATTATAGAGATTGAGGATTGAAACTTATGAGATTTCAAGCTTTTGGAGAAGATAAGTTGTGTAGTAATTACTATTGCAAACTAATATCAATTCCTCTTATTATTTTCTATAGATCTTGAGAATTGATGAAGAAATTCACTGTGTGTGATATTTTTTAATTGAAAACTATGAGAACCTTGATCAAATTTGATGGTCCTTTGTTTGTGAGTAATTTCTTATGTAAGATGAGTACCATTTCCCTCATCTATGACCAAATCCTTGATAGATCTACTGCCCTCTTTGGAATTCTAATATAAATTGATGTAAATTGTCTCTAAACATGTTTTGATCTCATGATTTTATCTATTGCTATATCGATAGATGTTTTTCCTCTTAAACTCTTATGGTAATCATGTGATTTATATGGATCTAAGCTTGAATTGATAAGAATCCCCATGAAAATGACAATTATGAAGCATAAAGTGATTAATCTAAGTAAATCTTATTGAAATATCTCAAGGAAATGTGAATCCTTTTTAATAACATGAAATATAGCATAAGAGAGAGATATTTGACTGAATTTAACAATGATTAGAACTTTGATTCCACATATGAACCTTGATATATGAACCAAGGATCGGGAATTTCAATCCCTTTCAACTGGTCAAATATCTCTTGCAATGAAAGATCATAAGACTTGTGAATTCTGGAAAATTCCTCGAAATATTGATAATATGTGATCTAAACATACGAATTAAGAACTATTGAATCTAAAAAGTGAATGTGCCATAATCGAAACTTATTGAACCTTGGAATTCTCTTTCATGTGTCATGAGATTCCTTTATTTGACTGTTGGCATCCTTTGATATGTTTCCTTTAAATATTGAACCTTGAGTATTATTGAACAATCAAACTCTCTTTGGGCTTATTGAGTTAACAAACACTTAAAAACTGAGTCAACCTTTTAAGACCTTCCATGGGATTGCAACAATGGAATATGATTTCTAGGACTTGCCATTGGGTCACAACAATGGTAATGTTATATAGGACCTTCCATTGGATCGCAATAACGAAAATGCTGTATGGGATCTACCATTGGGTCGCAACAATTGTAAGTTATAGAGAACCACAGAGGTATCTATATGGGACCTCCCATTGGGTCATAATAATGAAGTACGATTTTTGGGACCTACCATTGGGTCACAACAATGGTAATATTGTATTGCATTTGGGACCTGCCATTGAGTCGCAACAAGGGAAATGTTATTTAGGACCTACCATTGGGTCATAATAATGGTATATCATTGACTAATTTGAACCTATTGAACTTATTGAGCCTTTGAACATAATTTTGGGACCTACCATTGGGTCGCAACAATGGATGTTATTGATATTGATTTGGCTAGTTCCATTTTTCATTTGAACCTATCGAACCCCTTTGAACATAGTTATGGGATCTCCATTAGGTTGCAACAATGGAGAATCATGATTGAACTTCTGAATTCTATTATGAAACTGTGGACATCGGGGGTTTCCCGACCCCTACATTTGGTGTGCTCTCCTTGGCACTCTTGGTTTCCCCCCTTTGGTTAGGGTTTTGTGAAAATGGCTAACCCCAGTGTTAAGATTTCTTGGGAGTTGCCACCAACTCGAGTTTACCAATGGAGTTAGGCATCTACTTTCTATTTAAAAGAAAGGAAGTCTAGACCCGAAGGTCTAGGGGTTAACTCCTTGTACTAGTCCAATTTCCAAGGAAAATGGTAAGTAGTTTTGTTGCAATTGGGGAAGGTGTTAGGCACCTCAATTGCCTACCTTTTTAGGGTGGCTTCTCGTGAGCAAACGTGTCTTTGACTGCCACAAATGTATGTGTCAAAGAACAGATGAATTTGATTTGTGTTTTTCATAGGCTTGATGCATGAAT
The DNA here is from genome assembly GCA_025762735.1 of Platanus orientalis. Taxonomy (NCBI): domain Eukaryota; kingdom Viridiplantae; phylum Streptophyta; class Magnoliopsida; order Proteales; family Platanaceae; genus Platanus; species Platanus orientalis. The sequence continues at coordinate 15,150 of JAOXJP010280858.1, read as the reverse complement.
TTTGTTTTAACGCTTGGATTTTAATTCAATTTAGGCATCAGTTGCTGGAAAAATCCAGCAACCTACCTTTTGTGGTTTAACCCCCTTTTGAGGGTCCCACTATTCTATGGCTTTGCAAAAAGGTAGGGGACCTCTCTGTGGTCATGCCACATTAATCTTAGGGTCTGAATCATTATGGGGAAAAAAGATAGAAAATAAAACTAGAAGTGTGTTTTTTTATCTCAAGCACGGTGCCTAAACTTGACCTTGACGCCTGAATTTCAATATGCCTGAATTTAATTCAGGCTAAAATTCAAGTGTCAGTTTTTGTAAAAAAACCAGCTTTTGGGGGGGGGGGTGTCCCACTACCCTGTGATTCTTACAGAGAGGCTCCCCACCTCTCTATGGTAACAACACAATAATCTTAGACACTGGATTACAAAAATAAAATAAAACAAAAAATTAGAAGGGGTATGTTTTAATCTCAGGCTTGATGCCTGAATTTGGTCCTAACTCTTAAATTTCAATACCCTTGAATAAAATTTAGGTTGAAATTAAGGCGTCAGTTGTTGGAAAAAGTTCGGCAACTGGTCTTTAGAGTTTGAACCCTTTTGTGGGTCCCACACCCTTGAGGGTCTACATAGAGGCAGAAGGCCTTTCTATTTCTTAAATTCTAGGTTTTAAATATTTATACAAAGAGAATTAAATATTAAAAACAAATTTTAGTCCCAGCCTTAACGCCTGAAATTGGACATGATGCTTGAATTTGTGCTCAACCCTAAATTCAGGTGTTAAGAGAGACAGGGGCCCATAAGGGTACTTTGGCACATAGAAAGGTGTCTGAAGGTCATTTGAGTTTGGGTGTGACTTTAGGGAAGACTAAAGGTCACTGGAGTGGGCCCTAGGATCTGACGACTAAATTTTAAAAACGCCTGACATTAAAATTCAGGCGTCAGTTGTTGGGCAAAAGTTCAACAATCTGATTTTTTTTATCAATTTAGACCCCCCTACAGGGGTTAAAAAATTCTAAAATTTTTAATCATGATAGAACAACATTCTGAGCACATCATATGAAAAATTAGATCAAAATGAAAACTACAAAAATCACAAAAAATTATACAACACTGGTTGGAAACAAAAAGTTCAAAAAACCATATTTTTAAGGTAGAATTGGGGGGACTGTTCCAAAACCCAAATCTACTTTGAAAATCATGTAATTTTTATTGGAGGTAGGATACCTATCAAGAAGCCTAACATAAAAATTTAAGCCGATTTGGGTCTCTAGAAAATTCACTAAAAAAAAAAAATAATAATGACAATGCTGTGGTCAGAAATAAACCCCAGTAGAGACAAGTTTTGTCTTTACTATGTAACTCTCTTTAAGAGGTGATTCAAAATTATAAATAGAGCATCATGGCAGCATGTGAGGGATATAAAAATTGAATGAAAGAGTCCTAGCTAATTTCCTAAAGAATTAGGGCTTAGTCTTACCTTAACCAAAGGTTGAGGTTAAGGTTTAAGGCTTGAGTTTTTTCCTTTCTTTTCTTCTTCTTCTTCTTCTTCTTTTTCTTTTCCTTTGATTTTTTCCTCAAAAAGCTCTCCCTATTTGACACAAATTGGGGGGGGGGTATTTATAGGGTTTTGAAGGTTGAATGGAAGGCTAGGATCTCATATAGGGTCATGGGGGATCAAGGGCTAAGATGGTAAGGTATGGAAACCAAGGCATCCCTCTTATTGGTGGAGACTAATCTAGGGCTGAGATTAGAGATTGGGTGGATAAGTGAGAGATCAAGGGTTAGGATCAAAATTAGGGTTTACAAAAATGGAGGGCTAGGATAGAGTTTGGGGGTTGGTTGGATCAAGGGTGGAGAATGAGGCTTAGCCACAAAACTACTCACTTTGATTGGTTGAGAGTAATCAATGGTTGAAGTAGTTTATGCTAGATGTGAGGTTGGATGAGGGTTACATGGATATTTGTAATCCATGTATTTGATCCTAGGGAGGGTACACTAGGGTGTACAAGATCAAGGGTGAAGAATGAAACTTAGCCACAAAACTACTCACTTTGATTGGTTGAGAGAAATCAAGGGGTGGGATGAGTTGTGGTAGATGTAGGGTTAGATGAAGGATCACATAGATAATGGAAATTCATATAGTTGATCTTAGAGGGGGTACATGGGGTGTACGAGGGAGATCCACATCCAAGGGCTAGGGCTTAAAGCTCTTAATGTGAATGCATTAATGAGCTAGAAAACAAAATGAATGAGCTCATTGATCTCTAATAAATTAATTTCATGGGAATAAGTCCCATTATCTAGCTACCTCACTTTTTGGATTTACGTGCTCAAAAACACGCAAATTCAAAGTATGTTTTCGAAGTCTCAGATGTTCCAGTCACATTGGATCAATCAAAATTAAATTACGATAATGGTACATCGGTGAAATTAGGGTTTGATTAACCTACAAAACTATTAAATAATTACTAGAAGGGTAAGATGGTAAAATTGGTCTTTGAGGTTTTCAGACAAAATGTGACTCTCAGTTTTTGTTAGACATATGGTCAAACCACTACGAATTATGATACCCGAGTAGGAAATCGCACTTAAAACCTTTTTGTTGGCAGAAATCTTGAATGAAAATGCCACTAGGATTGCTAGAGGGTTCCGTAGAAATTTAATGGGTCACAGAGTGTTGAAGTTCAAAGAGTCTTGAAACCATAAGAACTAATAGCCTGACCATTGGGTTCCTATGTAATCTCCAAGAGCTTTTCAAAGGGGGGTCACTTGATGGGACAAAGCGACAATAGCTCACTGGAGAATAGGGATTTTGGGCTAGTTTGAGTTTGCAATTGGTCTTGTTTGGGAAACAGTCTTTTAAGGACATGGAGAAAACAGAGAAAATGGGCATGACCTTGTAGAATTCAGATTTTGGGAGAATTCTCGGGGGTTTACTGTGTGTTAAATACATATAAAAAGTGTTTTGACCTAATTTGGACAAAATGTGGCGATTAGGCTTGTAGAACTTCCGAATGAGATTGTTCGGGGTGGTAGTCTTTTAAGGACCTCAAAGCTACTAAGAAATGACCACTGATAGACTGAATTTTGGATTTTTGGTGAGTCCTTAGGGTTTAGTCGAAGACTTAATAGTTGTCCCAAATGTGCTACTCATTTTGAAGTAATTGGTAGATTTGGAGTGGATTGGTCTTCTAAATGTTCTTGTCTATTAAAGGGTTTTTCGAAGGTCTTGCCAATATGGAGAGACGGGCATTGACTAATCAAGATTTGGTCATCCGGCGAGCATCCAGGACTCACAGAGGTCAAATGTAGTCATAACTAACTTTGTATGCCTTAGAGAAGATTTGGGATATTGAAGGGGCTTAAGACTTCAAATGCTTTTTTTCCTAAGAGATGACTTATTGAACGTAAGACAAAAATTGAGAGATGACTACAAACCTTCTTGAATTCAAATGTTGGATGAATCTTTGAGAGCTTTTTGAGGGTCATTTTTTGACTAGAGGTTATTGGAATTTGAGAAATTGACTGTTGCCAGCTTCAAAGGAGATCTATTCCGTAATAAGTTCCTTGAAGGTGCCTAAAATTAGGGTTTGTAGGATCTGACTTGACACCTTTCTGGGGTGACAGGCGAAGCTTCAGAGGTTCTGTAAGGGTCCAGGTGCTTATTTTGAAGGTAAAAGGGTAAAATGGTAATTTTTTCCTGTGATGCTTCAATGTGAGAAGGATTATGGAGGCTAGAGAATTTTGAAGGCAATGTGTTTGGTAGTCTTGAAGGTGGACCCTCATAGTCTTGTTGATAATTCTTGGAGAATTAGGGTTTAACTGCTAATGGTGCATATGAGCTGATCTTTGTGATGTCATTGCACATGGCATGATATGGATGATGCTTTTTGTGATCAAAATATTTGGGGAAGACTTCACAAGGGATGTCTAACCTCTTAGAGTCCAGGCTTACTCTCCCTAAACTAGGGTTTCTTAAGGTCTTGATGCCTAAGTACTGCCTTGATGCTTTTACATTCTATTAGATGACCCAAGTCAAAATTTGGGTGCTGACAAAGGCAATCTAAACTATTGAAGAGTACATTGATCAAGTTATAAGTAAGTGATTTAAATGTCAACAAATGTATATGAATCCTGATGATAATTGTATGAACAAATATATAAGAAGAATGTGAATAATTACAAAAACTTCGTTTATTGACTAACTTAGATGTGAAAAAGTAATACACTTATCATTATATTGAAATGCTTACCTTATGTTGTCCATGATACTTAGTATGCTCGCTTCTCTTTATTTGCCTCATCCATGGATTGATACTCTATTGTCTTAAATAGTTTGAATTTCATACCATTGTTTATATTCAATTCTAAATAAGCAAACCCATGTGCAAGCTATATCGGTTATCATTTGGCTATAGTTTACATTTGTATTTGTTCAACCCGTCAAGCTCACCCTAATTGACACAGGTTTGGATGGGGTGACGATCTAGTTCGTAATGATGACCAAACACACGATGGACTACGTAGGAGAGAGAGTTTACAGATTTTATAAACTTATTGATATTTTCATTTGAGGAATGTAATAAATACCTTGTAAGGTGGATTTGAAAGTAATGGCTATAGTATAGATTTAGGCTCCCATTTTCAATTGGGAGTATCTAATCATGGATAGTTTACTTTCATTTACTATGTTTACTTGGATGATGATGTTAGATAGTGATTTCTATTGTTTATTTTATGGATGGATGGATGGACTTAGATCGTTATGTTTTATTGATTCCGATGCATAGTATCAGTAATGGAATGTAAACGTTAATGCTTTAATGGTTCTTTTGTGTTTCTGCGATTGTAAAGGTAAATGTTTAATTGAAGGTGGTTTAAAATGTAAAGCTTTATGTGATATGAAATATAGATCGAATTAATGTAATGGTCCGAATCCGAGGCGCATGCGGATGTTATCTGAGTACGAGTTCGGAGATTTTCTTCAAATTATCATTATTTTCTACTAATCATAAATGCTTTTGCTACTAAAACAAAAAATAATAATAATAAAGAATTAAGATTCCTACTACTAAATTCAATCTCTAATTTTGCTTCGATGATCTACTACTAAACAATATCTAATTTTGTTTCTACGATCCATTACAATTTACATTCAATCTTATCGTGAAATAAACACTTAGCATGGAACCAAAGAATTACTAACCTCCAAAATATTAGAAGTCTTTCTTACCTTTATTTTTATTAATCTTTTAGTTTTTTACTTAACAAAAAACCTTAATCAGCAAATTTTAACAAGGCACATCCTAAACCACATTGCTTGTGCGAATTCACATGGGTTCAAGACTAGTCGCCTTATATAGGAGAAGAACCCATTTGCACATGGATTTAGATGCAGATTTAGAGGGATGCATATTTGGAGGGCTTTGTTCTTCTTTGAGTTGATTAGTTGCAACAACGTTCCAATTTTTACGATTTGGGAATGTTCTTAACATAGCAGACCTCTAGGTCTTTCGCTGCACCCATAATTGTAAGAGGTCAAGGTTGTCTGACCCTATGTCCCCACACACAAAGGGTAGGCTGTGGAAGGTTAAAACTGTAAAAATAGTTTTCAAATGAAAATATAGGTACCTATAAAAATGGGTGTATAGGGTTAAAACCGTATAAAATAAAGGTGTTCAAATGAACATTTGCTCCCTATTTAAAAGAGGGACTAAACTCAAAAAACCATCATGTGTCAGCCTGTGGTGTGAGGAAATGGGGGACAAACAATTAGGTGTAAGAGATCCTTTTCCAAGAGCTCTAACAAATACTTGTTGTGGATGCTATGTTTTCCTTTTAGGAAACAAAAAGTATCCGCTTTTTTTTTTGGTATGGAAAAACATCCGCTTATATGTTTACCTTTAATCCAAGAAATGTTCTATGATGAAAAGTTTTTGTAGTGTCTATGGTGAATTATAAACTAACACATGTTGTTTTGAAGGTATAAACGTCCAAAAAAGTGTCAGTTGAAAAAATAGGTGGTAAAAAAGAGACCAAATTCAAAAACACATCATGTGTCAATCAATGGCATGCCTACAGAGGTTTGTGTCAACACATACAATCATTCTTCTATTTTTAAATATATTCAACAACAATGTTTAAAAACTCAGATCAGTCTAGTGACTTAAAAGTCTACCGTTCCATGTTATCCAGGAACTCATTCCCTGTTACCAACTAGTCAATACTAAAATAGAATAATTTTTAATATATATATATATATATATATATAATAAAATAGAAAAAATATAGAAAAAAAGGAGAGAAAATCTTGATAAAAATACATAAAAATGGATTACAAAAGGAAAATTGTAAGACTCGGAACATAGCAGACTAAAGGGAAGACAATTTGAGATGGAAATATATACTTTTTAGCTTTTCACAATGGGTTAAAGGGCATTATGGTAAAAATAAGAGTTTATCGGCCATTTTATGAAAAAAGCTTATCCAAATTACTCTAAAAGCTTGGAAAAGTTGCTTGGTGACCATCTTGCTGACATCATCCCAGTTTTAGTAGTTGGTTAACTATGAACTCTACCGAGGCAAGTAACTTCGCTGAGTTTCCCAATTCACTACCTAGTTTTTAAGCACTGTTCAATAAGGCTTATTTAACAGCCTGCAAAGCAAAAGGATCTCTGTTTCATCAGTATATGCCAATTGTGTTAGCTCTTTACTGATTTTAGGGTTTAGTGAGGATTTCTTGAGTTCACATCATCTCCAGTCAGAATGGACAGGTACCACTCCAGTCTTCGTTTAGGATGTGACATGATGTCTAACAAAGGGTGCAAAAATAAATACAAAGGTATGTATTTATTGTGTATTTACCATAATGCCCTCCTTTAAACCCATGTGAATTGACTCAAACCCCCTCACATGACACATGTAGATTGGTAATGGAGTGATATTTGTCCATTTAGACTGGAGATGATTCAAAATCAGATTTCTTGTGACTTGTCCTAAGCTTTCCCACAGAGAAGCGGTACCTACAAAAACTCCACCAAGAAAATATAGTATTAAAACACCCGAAAAGCACATCCTATGTTGGATCCTGTAGCGATCCTGGATGTCACATCACCTACAAAAGCTGTCGAGTTCAGTAAACTCAATAACATAATGGAGTGGATTTTAGGGTCTTTAGATTGTAGTTGTGCCATCGGTCTTCCCGTCCTCAAGTTGCCTACTTAACCCATTTCTAAGGGAATCATGCTAGATGTAGTTTTACCAGACTGATCCGAGACATGGAGGTGTTGTTATCACATTTCTTAAGGATAGTCGAGGCCTCCTACTTAATGTGCAAGGGACCGTGAGCCTGTTAACCCCGCGATACAACCAAGCTCGGATCATGTCTTGTCTTTCAATGAGATGCACTCCCTAGAGAGACCTTGTAATGCCCCGCTTTTTATTAAAATGATACAATTATAATTTTACCCCCATAAGGATATATTTGTCATTACACCTACCTTATATAGACTTTAGAGTGGTCTAGGAACATGTTGGACCAAGCTTGAAGCATACCCAAGTTAGGCCTTGGACTTATTAAGTTCGAAAGTTATCTTGATTTTGCGTTTAGGGTTACTACACTGGACCACAAACATCAATTCCAAGCGAATTATAGTACAAATAACATATCACTGGAAAGATCTAGGAGTCTACTTTCCAATCCATCAAACAATGTGTGATTTTAAGTCTCCTAGAAAAAGTTATGTCAATTCTCTTACAAGGAGTTAGTGCTGATAGGCCTACAAATTTGGGGTAACTTTTCGGGTCCATTGATACAAATACTTAGATACTTAGAGGGTGATCCATACCTTTTTGGAAATTTCTTGAAGTATAGTTTCCAACCCAGTAAACGGCAATTGATTTTGAGTTTTCTAGAGAGAGAGTTATGAGTATTTTTGTGAGAGGGGGTAAAAGTTGTAGAACTCTGTTTTGGATCAATCCAACTTATTTGGATCAATCTAGGATCGAATTGGGACCTCTCTGGTCTTAGAAAAGTGTTCCAAATGACACAAATTATGATTTTTGAGGCAAACTTGATATTTTTTCATTTTGGGGAGTGTGGGACCCCTCCAACTTAACCCAAAACCCTATAAATATAAAAAAAAAACCCTAATGACCCCATTTACATAGAAAGGGAATGAGTTAGAGAGGTTTGAGAGATTTTGGGAGCTAAGTGTGGGAGTTATTCCCCAATTGGATAAGTTTCACTCATAACTCCGAAAATCTTCAAGGTTAGCACATTTTCTTCCTAGATCTTCATGTTTTATCTAATCTACACTAGTTCTACATCATTTTACAAAGGATAGAGGCAAGAGAAATGAAGTGTTAAAAGAATAGAGAGCTTAAAGAAAAAAGGAAGCTAGGTTTTGGAGAGATTGTAAATACTCTTGCAAACTAATTTCATATTCTTTATTGTTCTTGTAAATCCTTATGATTTGATGATGAAACCCACTGTTGGAACACTTTTAACTTGGAAACCATGAGAACCTTGATCTACCTTGAGGAATAACATGTTTGTGAGTAAAGTCTATGTGGATTGGATGATATTTTCATCACTTATGCCAAATTCCCTTGTTGAATCCCTGTTTTCTACTGAAATCTCATGTGGATCACTATGAATATTGGATTTAAGCATGTTTTGATCTTATGCTACTCTTTATTGGTAGATCCATGAAGTTTTCCTTGAAACCCATATGTTAGACATGTATTTGACATAAATCTAAGATCGAAATGATAAGAATCTCTATGAAATTGATTGTTATGAAACAAACATGATTAGTTAAGGTGAATCTCATTGATCTACCATATGAAATATGAATTTTATTGAACTAATATAAAATTGAACATGAAAGAATGTCTTTGATTGAAATAAAAAAGGATTAAAACCCTGATTTCCTATATATGGACTATGAAATGTGAACCAAATATTGGTATGATTGAACCCTTTGAATAAGCTAAGATCTCAAGCTATGAAAGGTCATAAGAATCATTAATGATTGAAATCTATTTGAATTAATGATCATATATGACTTATTTGAATGAATTATGAACAATTGAATGTAAAATATGAAAGTATCATGATCGAAACTCATTAAACCTTGAATCCTTCTTTCAGAGGTCATGAGAACACTTATTGGCTATTGATATCCTTTTGATATGCCTAAATTGTTATTGAACTTTGACATGTCATTGAACTATTGAACTATCAACCCCTTCTTGGGATTTATTGAACTATTGAACCCGCTTTAGGCTTTATTGAACTATTGAACCTGTGAACAGAATTCGATGAGCCTCGGGTCTAAAATGAGGAAGTGACTTAACCTTGGATTTAAACAAGGAAGGGACTTAATCTTGGATCTAAACAAGGAAGGGACCTAGCTCTTGGTCTATAAAGAACAGAATTTTATAGTTTGATGACTTAATCTTGGGTCTAAACAAAGAAGGAACTTAACTTTGGGTCTAAACAAGGAAATGACCTAACCCTGGGTCAAAATAGGGAAGAACTTAATTGAACATTGAACCATTAAAATATTGAATCATTGAACCACTGAACCATTGAATCATGTAATCATTGAACCATTGAATCATTGAATCATTGGATCATTGAACCATTGAATCATTGAACTTGAACCACTAAACCATTAAATCATTGGATCATTGACCCATTAAATCATTGAACCATCGAACCCTTAAATATTAGTTTTGGGACTTCCCACTAGGTCTCTATAATGAAAGTTAATGATCGAATCTTGAAAATCTATTGACAAGGAACATGACATTTGATTAAGTCATGTAAATGAACCATGTGATTTGATTTATTTAGAACCTAATGATAAGTGAGCTAATTATAGAAAGAAGTATAAAAATGAACATGAAAAGTGTTATTGACTAACTCTAAAAATGAATTATGCTATACTTATCATTACTTATGGCATGTACTTCTTTATTGTCCATGGCATTGATTATGTCTATGTTTCTTATTCAAATGTACCCATGGACTCATATGTTATTGCTTCCTATTGTTGAGCTCATTTTGCTACTCATGTTATTGTTACATAAAAGAAGCATATGTGCAAGCCTTGTCTTTATCTTTTGGACTTGGTTTACATTTGTACTTGTTGAGTCTGTCAAGCTCACCTCAATTAAGACAAGTTTAGACAAGTTGGTGGAGTGATCAAGTCATTGTTGGGTGATGACGGATCCGATTAAAGAGATGTTTTCTTATTACATTTTCTATTAAGATTTTACTTGGGAAATGTAATAATTTTAGATTTATGTATTAAATGCAATAGGATTTGAGACCATTATTGTAGACTTATGGATATCATGTGATTGTGGGCACTCCATTTATCATGCTCATAATCACCTTACATTAAGCAGTTGGCTAGAGTTACATTTCCGCTATACTTTATTACTTTGAATGAAATGTTTATGGACATAGAATGTGAATGATTAATGCTTCTGCTAAAGGTTAAGGTTTTTGAAACATGTGTATGGACTGGATGATGGGCTATGTCTCGGTAGGACATGAGCTAGTGTTAATGGTTTACGCTTATGCATGTTATTGATCAAATTTTAATATAAGATTGTGATAAAAATACGTGGATGTTTATGGTATTATATTAAGATCGAAGTAACGACCCGAGTTACCTATAAGGGGGTGACTCAGGGGCGTTACACCCTTGGGTTTAGACTACAGGAAGTTAGGCATTCCCAGAGAAGTCTCTCTGAATATTTTAGTCATGAATGAACCAGTCAAAGCGCTTTATTATAGTCAAAATACACCATTTGAGGTCAAACCCTAATCTCTTACAAAAGCATCAACAGGACTTTGAGGATCCACATTTAAGAGCTTTATCTAGGTCATCTACAATTTTTTCAGCTTTTGTAAGTCTTCCCTCAACGAAGCATCATAGGTAAAAAATTACCATTTTACCCTTTTGCCTTTAAAAGCCCAAAACTCATTATCTACCACTCAAATCATAGAAATTCTCACCTATATGAGCCTTCTTGTCATGAAGCATCATAGGTCAAGAATTCTTATTTTCACATTTTCAACCCACAGGTAAAAAATTACAATTTTACCCTTTTCACCTTAAAGAATTTACCCCTGAACCCTTAGAAGATCCCCAAAGCTTCTCTTGTTACCTGAATGGTATAATTTCAGATCCTATGCATCCTTGCTTCTCCCACTTCTAAGATACTCACCACACAATAGATATTGTTCGAGACTGGCAATAGCCAATTTCTCAACTTATGATGACCCTAACTAAGAAAAGTCCCTTGAAAAAGCTCTCAAAGATTTACCCGATCTCTGAATCCAAAAAGGTTGATCGTCATATCTCGGCCTCGACCTTAGCTTCAAATCTTCAGGTCTAAGAAAAGAACTTTGAAATCTTAAACCTCTATGAAATCTCAAATCTTACCCAAGGGGTCAAAAAGCTATTTAGCTACATTACATCCATATGGAGCTAGAATGCTTTTCGGACCTCCGAATCAAGATCAGTCTGTGTCCATCTCTTCAGAATTACAAAGCCTTCAAAAAACTATCTAAGGAATGCAAGCTTTTGCGGGACTTATTTGATTAGACTCCCTCAAATACTTTAGAAAGAGCAATAATAGGACCTTCAGAGTATCAAGGTTACACTGGGTTATGGAAACCTTGTATTCTTAACCATCATTTCTGCTCAAGCTAGGACAAAGCACTTTTCGTTTATATTGGGCATATGAGATGCCCTTATAAATTATCCTAGATTCTGAATGGAGCAAGGTTGGGCCCATTTTCTTAGTTTCACCCTAGCCTTTAAAAGATCATTTCACAAACTCGAGCATCAAAGAGTGTCCAGAAGCTCAATTCCACCAAAATTTGGGCAACTATAGATCTGTGCATTATTTGCGAAAGGTAAAATAGGAAGATAGGTTTGCAAAGTCTTCAGAAGTCTTTAAGATCTTCAAGGTTGTCCTATCTCATTGATGTTGATGGTCCTTTGATCAATGAGGTTTTGAATGACATGCTTTAGCTGGAAACAAGTGTCAGTGGAATGTCCAAAACTTTGATAGTAGGTGCAACATTTCTTCACATCATATGTCTTTGGGAGAGGATTGGGTGGTTGTCTTGGAGGAAGTAGTTGGAGATGACCCTTGTTGACCAGATTAGTCAGTATGTGATTGATGGGATAATGCCAAGGAGTGAACTCCTTCTTGGTTCTATAGAAGAAGAAGGATGGGTTCAATATTCTTTCTTTTGAGTGATGGGGTTGGACTTGTGCTACTGGAGCTTAAGTAGAGTGATAGACTTGAGATGTCGAGTTCATGGGCAAAATAGATGCAATTGTAAAAAGCTCTGGCTCCTTTCGTGTGGTCTTAAAAGGTTGGTCATTCTCCTGGACTAATCCATCTTGTATAACATGTTCTAACCTTGATGCGGCTTTTATCATAGATGAAAAACCATTACATGGTTCAGTCACTAACATTGCCTAAAATGTAGGACTTAGGGATTTCAGGAAGGTCGACGCCATGTCTACTTCCTCTAGAGGATTTTCAAGTGCTAAGGTTGCAAGTCTCCAATAGAGGGCATATTCCTTAAAATTTTCATGTTTCCTAGGTCTCATTCTTTCCAATTCTGACCTAAGGGACAAAAAGTCTAAGTTGAACTTGAAATCTTCAAGAAAGACTTGTGATAAGTCTATCCAGGTTTGGAGCTTATCCTTGTTTAGGTTCCAAAACACTTGAGGGCTTGGCCCTCTAGGCTTGATGCAAATAGATGGATAAGGAGTCTCTCGTCCTTACCCAGCTGGGCCATATCATGGTAGTACATCCATAAATGCATGTGAGAGCATCCCCATTCATCATACTTTGTGAATTTTGGGACCTTAAGACTAATTGGAAGGTGCTACCCAGGATATAAGCATAAATCTTCGAAGCTTGTCTTGGGGTATCAAGCTGCTTTTAAATTTTCTATTTCGCTCCTGAGTTGATCAATTTGTTGATTAGTCTGAGTTAGGTGCATAAATGATCCTGAGGCTTCCATGTTGAAGGTGTCTGAAAAAGTTTTGGTTGAAGGTCTGATTGTCGTAATTGCTTGAGTAAGAGATCTTTCTTCCAAAATGTCTTACTTGTTTGATCTTACTAGCTGCCCCAAAATTGAAGAATTATTAAAATGATTTTTAATTATTTGAAAGACAAAGAACATTCATCAAATAACATAAAACAAAGGGGTTTTACCCCCAGAATGTTATAATTATTGCCACGATTCATGTCCATTTGTTAACAATACCATTTTGGAAACAAAACTTTGTACATATATATATATATCAGAAGCGGTTGCAAAAAGAGGGGGTATTTGTCTCATTACATCAGAAATGAGAATGTAGAGTAAAAAATCTAAAGAACAGGTACCACAGGTGGTTGTGATGAAGGTGGCACTGGTTTGTAGCCTAAGGAGAAGAGTTATTTCCTCATGTCATGAATCCAGGACTACATCCACTGATCTTGTATTAAAGTTATGCTATTGCCATGCTGCATCTTAATTTCCAAGTCATCATGGGAAGCTTTATTATCATTGAGCTCACCTTTTAGGGAGTGGACAAGCTCGGATTAGGTTTTGTTCCAATATCGAGTGCAGTCTTATGAGACTTCGGCCTTGGTGCAGAAGTGCAACTCGGCTTTTAAGTAGGCCTTGGTCTGAGCACATTGGAAGTGCTCGTCAGCTAAGTCTCATAAGACTTCTTCATATTTTATCAAAGTATGAATATGTTTCTAAGAAGATACTGTGTGTGGTGAATCAATGCAAGGCCTCTTGTTCGAAAAGGTAAACGTGACAAGTGCGTCGGTTGTGCAAGAAGCTTTCGACGAAGCCATTACTCATAAGCGAGTGACATGGCCTGGATTTTTGCGGATACAAGAGCTTAGTGCCAAGTAGTCTGTGTATGTGAGTCATTCTCTAGGGTGGTCAAGCAAGACCGGATAAAAGTGGGTGTCACGTGATTCAGCTTGTATACATCTTCAAAGACTGTAGAGAAGTCAAAGAGATCTTACTTAAGAGTGAACTATCGGAGGACACATATAGGTACATAAGGGTTGCTCTGGAATACCCCTGTGATAGTAGTAAAAGGGGGACTCTTGAGAAACAAGTGTGGATAGCGGGCTTTATGTCTCTTGCTTTGTCAAGTGACATGTTCATGGAGCATACTGGATAGTAGATTCTAATAATCGGGTGTCGTGGTTTTGACTGGAAGAGGTCAAGTTTTGACATGTGCATGTGCGGGCGTCAAATTGCAGGGTATATGAGTAGGGGATAATGATGAAATGGTACATGTTCATGTAGTCAGGCTTGTAACAAAGTCGGGCAACCATATAACTGAGTTTGTCGATGTTGAGTGTAATGTAAGAGATTAGTAATAGTCTTAGATGTGATCATGGGAACTAGGGTCTTCTATTATAAGTGTTGCCCCCAAGATGTTGAAAATGACTCAATTGATATTTTGATGGATGTATGATAACAAGAGTTGTCTTAAGACGACTAGGGTGAAAGCTCTAAGCTTGATCGGGTCTGAGAAATCACCGAACCTCTTTCAAATTCTTTCTAGTAAGAAGTTGAAAGGACAACGTATGTGTTTCACTTAAGCTTCTTTTGGGCATAAAAGATTTGGAGATGATTAATGCATGAAGGTCTTTGAAGTAGTTAGGCTTATGGGTCAGGATTATAGCATCTATGCCAAGACAATGTTCCTAATCCAAGAAAGATTCAAGTTCTTAGATGGTAGGCGTAAGCTCTTGTTCTCCGAAGTGGAAAATTATAGATGAAGGGCCCCAAAATGAGCTATCCACTTCTAAAAGAATGCCAACACAAATTGATGTATGCTGATGTCAAAGTGGCTCCGAGTTAGCTTTGGTTTATCTCGAATTTCTCGCTCTTTAGGGAAAAAGGGTAATTCGGGGCATTCATAAAATTTGTGGAGGTCGAGGGGTAGGACTTCAAAAGATATGAATTTGTGATCCATGTCTTGACAACAAACTTGAAAAGAAGGTCAAAATGTGATTTCACGGCTAAAGGCAAAGCTTAATAGAAATAGACTTAACGCCTAATTAAATTCAGGCGTGGGGAGCACGTATAGGC
>JAOXJP010280847.1:0-19500 GCA_025762735.1 Platanus orientalis | reverse complement strand
TTTCAGGTCTACAAGAACTGGATAATCAGATCTCTCCACACATTCCAATGTGTCTGACATCCTACTATGTTACCTGAAGACCACCTATCTCATCTCATGAGATCAAATAATTACCCATATAAAGAAACATATTCATGTGATGATTGAATATTAATTAAATTATTAATTAATCATGCCTATATTTTTTGTGAACGGCTTTATCAGGACACATATTTCTAACAAGGTGATGGGATTCTTGGTGAAAGGTTGAGATCCCTAAAGTCCATGAAAATTTACAACCGAAAGAGTTCCTTGTTTGGATCATTACTATTAAAGAGGTGCCCAATAATAAGCATGTTCAATTGATCGTAATGAGGTTTCATGGGAGACCTGTTGCTTGGTGGCAGTAAACTAAGCTTAACTGAGCCTAACGTGGCAAGACGAAGCACAAAAAGCATGTTTACAACCTTTTTACCACATAACTATACAAGGGTATTGTACCAATGAATCCAAAACTTGCAACAAGGCACAGGGATAGTTGACGAGTATATCAAAGAGTTTCATCAATTGGTTACTTGTAACAATTTAAACTATCCAGAGGAGTAATTAGTGTCTCAATGATGACGCCCCAAACTCGACCCCCCATAAACTGACTAGGAAATGAACTTGATTCGAGTCGTGACATTAGGTTTCAATCATTCATAATTTCTGTATTTCGTATTTTTCCTTCCAATGTCACATATAAGATTGTCTTTTACTTTTATTTCCATTTCCTTTAATATTCATTAAGATCTCTCATTGGATCTAACATTCAATTATCAATTAGTAGGAGCATTACTATTTGTAATTATTTCCCTCAAACATTCAAACCATATACACAGCAGAAATAACACATTTCTCATTCCATAACCACATCCATATAATAATAGCAATTAATATCAAGTATAACGATCCAAGATTCCATACAATCTACTCAGTTAAAATGAAATAGTCCACATGTGTGGTATATGGGATACACATTTAGTCTCAAAACCAAATCATATACAATGTCCCTTGAAAGAAAATAACAAACACCACAGGTATGTGTATCCCCTCTTAGCTTTTCCGGTTCTCCTTCTTAGATAATTTCTCATCATCTAGTGATGGTGTCAATTTAGGTGAGCTTGATAAGCTCAATAAACATTCATGCAAACTATAGCAATATAATAGTCCAAATAATGGTACATGAATCAAAATATAACTTGCATGTAAGCTTTTCATACTCTAAACATGACCAATAATTCAATGATCAATGAAAATTATCAATAATAATTCCGTTCATGGATGGTAATTACAAAGAGAGTCAATTGTCATGAACTATAAGATGATACAGAGTCAATGATTCCATAAAGATAACAACACTTCTTTTACTTTCTAGTTTCAACATATATCAATGGTTCAATAAATCAATATAACATTGCAAATTGTCATTGTTGTGACCAAATGGGAGGTTCCAATACAATGTTCAAGGAGTTCGATAAGGCAATGAATAAGTTCAATTTCTTCATAATGGTTATCTCACATACAAAACCTATGAGTAGGTTTCTGTCTCAGATACAAAACCTTTGATGGGGTCTCTGAATGGTTCTCACATACAAAACCTGTGAGTAGGTCTCTATCTTAGATACAAAACCTCTGATGGGGTCTTTATCTCAGATACAAAACCTCTGAGGGGGTCTCTGAATATATAACCACTATGGTGTCCATCTATAACTATTGCTCTCTTTAAAATACATAATCCACAAAGGATCTCTAAGATAATAAACTATAATGGGTCTTTTAATCACTAACTTCTTCAAATGTAACTTTTAAGGTCTCTCAATTATTCATAGCTCTTATGAATCACCTTAATTTCCTCTCATTTTCAAATACAAATCACATTAATTCTTGTAAACCGTACTTTTTTTCAAAGCTTACTTCTTAATACAAAACAATCAAATGTATTATCATACCCATAACAATAATCTTATATATTATAAATCAAAATTTAACATATTATTATTTATGATATCATTCTATAGAAGGTTTCAAACAAAACAATTCATAACTAAGTATGACATAGTTCATAATTTAACATTATATGCATTTATGCATGATCCTTTTTAAACATAACTTTCTCAAAAATTAATTTTCTATTTTCCAAAACTTATAGTCTTATTATAGCTCTTATAAAATCATGGTTGGTTCATCTTACAAAATCAGAGGATTACTTGACTCAATCTAAGTACAAACTAAGAATAATGCTTCTTTAAAATTAGATTTAATCATAAACAATGCTTATACTTTTATAAAATCACATAGGCCTTTGAATCCTTAACCATAACTTTATGAAATATTAATGTTTTTCTTCTAAACATGATCAAAATAAGCTAAACAATGTATAATCCTTTCTTAAATAATAAAACATGCTCAAACATGAAGAGTTCCCTTCAAAATCCCTACTCTTGCAAAACTTCTTCAAAAAAACATATTTCTTAGGAATTTCCATGTTTTTATAAGCCTAAATAGCAACCCTAATTCCCAATTTGATGTTTAGGTAGGTCTCTAGTGAAAAAATCCTTTAAATTGTGTAAAAATCATGATTGTACAAATTTTCTGCTTTGATGATGTCATCCCATTAGAATTTTTCCAACACAGGCACCTAGTGGGACAACGATCATAATTTTTTCTGCAAAACTCGAATTCACTCACCATTTTTTTTGTTGGAAACTAGACTTTAAGATCTTTCCTAATCTATAAGGCTTGCTCTTTAATTCGTTCTAAATTTTTATTGATATATTTTTAATTTACCTTAAAATCTACTAATCCATACTATACCAAACGACAGACACTTTTTAGGAAAATTATCTAACTTCTTCTAGAAAACTTCAATTCATTTACCTTTTATCGCATTGGAAAGTAGATCAATAGATTTTTTCAAGTATATATTATTTGTAGGGTGATTCATCTAAGATTGATACAGATTGACTTATGAAGTTGTGCCATCTGTCTAGGACAGCTTCAGAAATTATCATGTCCTTGACCCTTTTTTTCGTTGCTTAGTAAATTGTCTTTAACTTTTTTGTTTGGTGTCTGTTTTGCTCACCTTTTATTGTGTAAGACTCTAGACTTCCATGTCTATCCAAAGGTATAAGTTTCACTCTCAAATTCTTTCTATATTTTTGTTGGTGTCTTTCTAAAGTTGTGCTAATGATCAGATCAACATATGTGCATTTTATTGGTCCTATGTATGTACAGAACTTATGTGACGTGTTAGAATTATAAGTGTGATATGTATACAATAATATGTGCATCATGGTACAGGGTGTTACAAAACCCCTAATGGTATGTTGTTTGAGTTGGTTGTGACATTAGGCTTTATTGCTTTTAACAGTGAAGCAGAGTACAAAGCTATTTTGGTCACATGTAACTGGCCCAACAATTTGGGGCGCATCACCCAATTATCTATAACAATTCCCAACTGGTGGTCAAGCAAACCGAGGGGAAATATGAAGCTAGAGACCTAAGGATGGCACCCTACTTGGAGAAATTGTAAACTAAAGTAAAGAAGTTTCCTAAGTTAGAAATTAAACATCTCCCACAAGAGCTAAACAACCATGCAGACACTCTCGCAAGCCTTGCTTTAGCAATTGGATGGAAAGAAAAATATACCATTCCCATAATATATTTGCCAGAGCCAAGCCTTCAGCAAAGAAAAGAAGTGGGCTAGATCGGACAGATTGAGCCCAAACCCAGTTGGATGGATCCCATTATCTAGTACCTCTGGCATGGACAACAGCTAGAAGGAAGTATAGAAGTAAGAAAGTTAGGGCAAAGAGCAGCAAGATACACTTTAATAGGAAGATCAATTCTACCAGAAATATTACAAATGTCCTTGAAATGCTTGGGACCCGAGCAAGCTAGGTACATTCTCACCGAGATCCATTGTGGGGTATGTGGTAACCATTCAGGAGGAAGGTCTCTAGCTCACAAGGCCATAACCCAAGGGTATTATTGGCCCAACATGCAAAAGGACACCCAACAGTTCGTTAAGAAATGTGATAAGTGTCAAAGGTTTACACCCATGATTCACTAGCTTGCTCTAGAATTACTACTCATTAGTCCATGAATTAAGGCTCTAGGTCAAAGGTAGTATCTCCTTGTGGCCATTAATTATTTCACTAAATGGATAAAAGCAGAGGCTTATGCTCGGATAAGGGAACCAAAACTAAAAAAATTTGTTTGGAAGTACATAATTTACATGTTCGGGGTCCCTAGAGCCTTGGTCACTGATAATGGCCTACCCTTTAACGGATAACAATTCAAGACTTTTGCAAAGAGCTCAACATCTGCAACAACTATTCCACCTTAAGATATCCTCAAGCCAATAGACAAGTAGAGACATTCAATAAGACAATCTTGGATAGCCTAAAGAAAAGGTTGGAAGGAGGTAGCCCATTGGGGAAACTCCATTTTCGTTGGCCTATGGAATGGAGGCAGTCATACCAACTAAAATACGAAAGCTGATGTTGTGAACAACAATGGCGGATGCCGAGCACAATGAAGAGAAAATTGCATTGAACTTGAACCTTTTGGAAGATAAAGAGAATAGGCCCTGATCAAGATTGCCTCCTATCAAAAAGGGCTGGCACTATAACAAAGGGGTCAAAAGCCAAGAATTTACGAATTGTGACTTAGTCCTAAGACGAGTCTTTGAAAACACCAAGATCACAAGTTAAGGTAAGATGGGCCCAAATTTGGAAGGATCATACCTAGTCTCTAAAGTAGGAAATATGGGAGCATACAAGCTCTAAACGTTGGATGAGAAACAACTTCCTATGTCTTGGAACGCATGCCACTTGAAAAGAAATTATTAATAAAGAAATGTTATTCTTCTTCTCTTAAATGTCAGTTTTACATCATAAAGAAGACACACGCCTCTATAAATGAGGCTGCTAAAACCTTGGAAAAAAACCCAAAAGGGGATTAAGCCCTAATAACCCATTCATAGGGGTAACAAGCTTTAGTATGGGTGAAGCAAAAGACCTAGAATTGAAAAGCTAGACCCCTTAATCCTTAAAAAAGTGGGGTTTAGATTAACAGGCTTCAGTTTGGGTGAAGCAAAAGACCTAGAATTGAACAGCCAGATACCTTAACCTGAACAAAAATTTGGGTTAAATTAATAGGCTTCAATTTGGTTTGAAGCAAAGAAACCATATTGGTTAGGCAATATAACCCAAAAGCCATTAGGTCAAGAAGTAAGCTTCTAGCTAAAACAAGAAAATCCTATAATCAACAGCTAGGCCACTCAAAGAATGCATATACTATAAACTCGTTTCTTCACGTTTGGCATGTTATATACTTATCACCTACACAACCATGATAGTATGAACAAAACAAAACTAAAAGAGAGTGGAGGAAATAGAAGCTTGATTTAATTCAAAAAAAGGGAGGGAGCAAGAAAGATACATGAGCATAAAAAAGAAGAAAACTTTAATGTAGCCAGATTGGCCCTAGGATGCCTAGAGGCATTGATAACTTTCTCTTACTCCTAAGTGGGTTCTTCTTCCATCTCCACCAATAACTCGTCAACCATGGTCTATAGTACATCTCTCTGCCTCGCAAGGTCATCCAAAGAGGATCAAGAACTCTTAAGATATGAATTCAAACGAGAGTTTATTTGCAAATCTATCTCACAGCTTGCCACTGTCACCTCTCAGAGTGCCTCATTCTATTTTTGGCCAAGTATTCTCCGCACCAGAAACACAGATGGTAACACCCCACATTTCAGTTAAAAGGTAAAAATATAATTTTACACATTTAAGGGTAAAATTATTATTTCACATGTTTCAGACAAACCTAGGCATGGTTTAGATTGAGTTGGAGCACCATTGGACTACTTGGGTTTGACTTTGGAGACCCAAGGTGAAGAAAACCAAGAATTCAATAAAAATCAATTATGACCTGTACACAAACCCTATGACCAATCACATAGTTGTAACCTGTACACAAATCCAGGACCAATCACAAAATGGTGTGACCGATCACACACAAGAGGCCCAACTCTCGAGTGTTGCAAAGCTTGCTTGTGACCTGTACACAAACCCCATGACTGATCATACGGTTGTTATATGTACACAAACCCCATGACTAATCACATAGTTGTAATTTGTACATAAACCCCATGACCGATCACACAGTTGTGACATGTACAAAAATCCCATGATCTGTCACACTCAAGATTTTTTACATGTATACAAATGATGTGTCACTCACTCATTTGACCCCCACACATGTGGGATCTCGACTTGAACAAGTTAAAACCCCTTTAATACTTCATTTAGGTCATTTAGAGTGATTAAAACAAAAAGGGACAGTGTTAGAGAGCTTTGGGAGAGAAAGGTGGGAGTTCTCTCTCAATTTGGTAAGTTTCACTCCCAACTTTAGAAATCTTCTAAGATAGCTTATTTTCTTCCTATATCTTCATGTTTTAGCTAATTTATACTAGTTCAACACCATTTTATAAAGGATAGAGGCAAAGGGAATGAGTTTTTAGAGGAGTTTGGAGCTTGAGCAAGTTTTTGACCAAGATTGTGAGTGTTCATACGTGATGTGCTACTCCCTTTGTTCTTCTACTGATCTGTCATGGTTATTCTTGTACTTGATTCATGTTTTAGTCTTTTCATCATTTGATTGTTAAATCAATGAAGTTAGACAAATTTCCATCACTTTGATTCCTAGGTTTATGAGATTTCGAGTGAGTTTTCATTCATGATGTGCTACTCCTTTGATTTCTTGACCTTCTATTCATTCAAAATCTTTGGGGAGTTTACTTCATCCAAACACTAGATCCATGGAAGATTACTGAGTTCTTGTGGTGATTGTCCTACTCCTTCAATTTTTTTGTACTTTCCTTCATTTTCTATTGTCATTTTGAATGAGATTATAGTTTTTCATCACTTCTTGTTAGAGTCATGTGAATTTGATGGTTTTACATTTCTCATAGAATGATTCCTTCCATTATGCCTTGGTTGGAACTTGGGTTTACATGAAACTCTGAATTCTATATATGAAATCATTATTTTTCTCTATGTTTGAATGTAAGAAGATTGAATCCTTATGAGATTTGAATGGAAAAATGATTTCAGCTCTATATGCTTGATATTTGCCTTGATTTCCCAATACTTGAGATTTCTATTCATATCATTATTTTGCTAGTTGGTAGTTTCTTCTTAATTTAATTAGCTCCAAGCTCCAAGCTTTGTTTCTTATTCTATTTCATATGCTAGTTGGTCATTGATGCTATTATTATATTTTTCACTTGATTATATCTGCTTAAACATAATCTGATGAACTCTATGTTAACATCATTGCATTTACATATTTTTTTGGGGACTCTTATCTTATTGTTGGCTTTGAAAAGTTAGAAGAAGAATTCTAAATACTTGGTTTTGGTGTGAATATGAGCTATTACATTCCATTTAGGTTTAAGCATGGACTTTAGATGTTCTCACTTATGAGTTCTTGCTACATGGACATCTCTTGCAATGCATCCTATTACATACTACTTACTCTATATATGCATGGATTTAGAGTATTGTTCGTTTTTGAGGCTTTTGTTTTAACCAAATCTCCGGGACTCATTAATAGGTGAAGATGACACTAGTTTTTCACTAACCCTTGATGCCCTAGGGGACTTTTGTTGGCTAATCCTTGACACCATAGGAGATTTTTGCAAGCTAACCCTTAACGCCATGGGGGATTTTTGCAGGCTAACCCTTGATGCTTTAGGGGATTTTGTGGGTTAACCCTTGATACCCTAAGAGAATTTTGCAGGCTATATTAGTCTTATAACCCTTTTTTAGGTACCCAATCACCAAGTCACATTAATAGGTGAAGATGACACTAGTTGCCCACCATTTTTCGTATGAGATTTCAGTTTTATTGGAGACCCTATCGGGTTATATGATTTCAGTTTTGTCAAAGACCCTACAAGGGTTATGAGATTTCAGTTTTGTTAGAAACCCTACACGGGTTATATGATTTCAGTTTTTTCGGAGACCCTACAAGGGTTATATGATTTCAATTTTGTTGGAGACCCTACAAGGGTTATGTGATTTCAATTTTATAGGAGACCCTATATAGGTCATATGATTTTAGATATGTCAGTCCTTATGTGGGCTATCTGTTGGATTTGGTACAAGGTGTTTTAATGAAATTTGGTTCAAGAACCCTATATGAGTTAAGTTGATTAAATTCGAGGTGTGTTTTGTTAGAAACCCTTCATGGATTATGTGAGTTTGAGAGCTACATCAAACTTCCACAAGTATGCACCCGGTTTTGATATTTATTAGCTAGGGAAACTTTCTTGAGAGGTGCTAAGGCTTACTTATGTATGAGTATTTTGTCGTAAACATTTGCATTGCATGTTGCACCTTTCTTATAAGCTATACTTTACCGTCTCAGTTATGAACTTATGCTTGATTTGGCTTTAGTACTTCCAACACAATTGCTAAAATTTGATTATAGCTATAGTTAATTCGATTCATATTTGTTATGCATGTTTCGATTCGGAATTGAATCATACTTGTGTAGATTTGATTTACTCCATGGGACTATGTATATTCTCTCACAGGCTATATAGCTTACCCATGTTTTTTAACCTCATTTCAGATTGCGTTCTGTAGTTTGTGCTCATGCAGGTCCAGTCCATATAATAGCTCGTGGAGACAAGAGGACCACTGTTATTTTCTTTCTATTAGTTTTATTTCTAGCATGATTATGTATGATACAATGATTATTAAGACATGATTTTATGTAGTTATTTGGTATTATTCTAGTCGGATGAGATGAATATATAATGGGCCAGTTGGATGGTCTATTTACGATATTGTTTAGAGTGGAGATTTATGTTTATTCATTATAGAGGTTTGGATATTATTAGTTATATTTTGCTTCATAGTTTAGAATGCATGATCATATATTCCACTGCACTTATTGATGATGAATGTTTTGTTATGGTTATGTTTTCACTATGAATGGTTTGGCAATTGATGATATTTAATGGGATTAAGAAAAGAAACAAAATATATGTTGCAAATAAGATGAGTTAAGTAAGGACTCTTTCTGCTAGGAAAGGGTCAAGAAATGTCACACTCCGAGATCCGTGATGCCGCAGATGTGTGCTTCCACATCTATTACTCCCAATTTTTGTGGGTTTCAGGACCTGACACAGACCCTTCGCACCAGCTCCACAATGGAATCTATAACCTAAGAGCACATGAGAAATAATATTAAAAAATATATAAAAAGGAGAAAGAGAAAGAGAATAAAAAAAAGAGCTTTTACTCATGCACAGGTGTGGGCCTCGATTTTTACACAATGGGTGAGTCTCTTAAAAAAAGGGGTCCTCTCATCATGAACCTAACCCACGATGACAAGGAGTCTCCACCAGTCATTTTAAAGATGTGATTGAACATTTATTTTGAAAACAAATTATTTTTTATTTTAAAATTGATTTTTGAAATGTTTGACTCCATTTTGACTAGTCAATTCAGAGGCTTTTGGGTAAGTGGTTCGGTTATGGACCAAGGAAGGTATTACACACACTGGTCCATCCGCTCTTGGGGTTACCTACTTAAACCGGTTCAAACTTAGGGCCTACATTTCTATGTATGGTGTGTGTGAGAGTGTGTCTAATTTTGAAAAAGAAAGTGTCATGCTTGTGCACGTGTGTTGACCAACTAACTAGTGGTGTGTGTACATATGTATACAAAGCATGTCACATAAATTTATTTTAAAAAATCCATCCACTTAGCATGTATTAAAAGAATCAAAATAAACAAATAAAAAGATCTTGGGAGTGTACCTGGAAGTTGTTACCCATTATTGCCAATTAAAACTATGGAATAGTTAGTGTATAATACATATACAAGATGAGACCGCATACTACACACATATTATCTAAAATTAAAAAGAGAGAATTGCTCAGTTTAGGTTGACAAGGTTCAGCTCAGATTGGCTTGGATTAGTTTTGAGTTGGTCCATGTTTGCTTGGCTAGGGTCGTTCAACTAAAGTTGGATTGGTCTTGATTGCTCCTTTAAATACAGCTCACATAGATTCCTCTCTCTCTCTCTCTCTCTCTCTCTCTCTCTCTCTCATGTGCATTAATATTTTCCATGGTTTATATAGAAAACGGTTTCTAGTAAAGGGATAAAGGAAAAAACAAAGCTTGACTGAGCCAAACACTCATATGGTCCTACATAATGAAACTATAAGAAAAGTGCTAAACATATACATGATAAATTAAATATATCAAACTAAAATTATGAAGTTCAAATCCATTATTTACACCACATAGAACAAATTCTTTCAAAAGGGAAGCTAACAAAACAATTTGAAACCCCTTCTAACGTCCCTACCTATATTCAGTCTAGAATGCACATTTAAGGATGGCTATGTATGCAAAAACATCCTATAGTGAAAAAAAAAAATTTCTTATTGCAATACTATGAATTCAAAATACATGAGAAACAAAAAGAATAAATCAAAGGAAGAAAGAAAAGATCTTGCATGTATTATAGAATTAGAGTGAATAAAAAATAATAATCATAGAAGGAAAAAAAAGATAAAATAAGAATTGAATAAAATAAAAAAGAAAACAAAGTTGACAAGATAGAATCAATAAAGACTATGATGATGTATCTCTTAGAAAAAAATTAAAACAATGGTGTGACAATTGCCTCATTGCTCACAAGATAAAGAATAATAGTTTAAATGAAATGTATAACTATAAAGCAAATCAAATACGGTAACAATGGAGACAAAGGTTATAAATAAATAAATAAAACTGGAAAAAAATATCAACATATCTATTCTTAAATATTAATTCAATTTCAAGAATTGGCTAAAGATATTAACTTATTTGTGATCTAAAATTTGGAAAAACACATATATAAAATCATGCATGAATACAATATAAATATGATAATGCATATAATACAAAAGAGGGGGAAGGACAATACCTTCCTTCATGTAGCATGTGTCGAGAGTTTGGCTTCTTCATATAGGCGACATTTCCATTTGATTGGTTAACATGCCTAAAACTAGATAGAGGGAGAAATATGTAGAGAGAGAATATAGTGGTATTAATGTGTGGGAGAGAAAGAGATGGAACCAAATGGAGAGGTCAAGAAAGATGAAGATGAATCATTTCAACCCCCCAAGAAAGAGAGCAAGGGAAGGATTTTCTTGGGATGTTTAGCCATAAAAGGGAGAGGGGATTGTTAAGGTTTTTGACACTGGATAAGAGGGGGTCTTTCCTTGGAGGTTTGACCATAAGCCAAAGATGAGAGTAGTGAGCTCTATTTATAGAGTTGGGTGTGGGTTTTTTGATATAGAAAGATAGAGAGAATGGAGAGAGAATTGAGGGGATTGATTGGTCTGAGAATTATTGTGTTGTGAGTGTAGGAAATTTAGGAAGGGTTCGGTAGATTAGGCACGGGACACAAGTATGGGCTAAGCTAGAAAAGGATAGTAAGAGAGAATCAAGAAGTGGGTGATGTGACATGGAGAGAGACAAGAAAGGAAGAGGTAATGGTGTATGATTGAAGAGAAAGAAAGTTGTGAGAGCTTTCCTATAGAATTAAATCAAGACAATAAAAGAAATGGATAAAATAAGTAGGGAATATGGGCTATTGTTAGGATAGACAAGAGAAAAGATGATTTATAGTTGGGTTGACCGGGTAGATTAAGTATGTAAATGGGATATGACAGAAAAGGAAAGTGTGTTGAAGTGTTGGACACAATTAGAAGGGTGAGAGATTTGATGTCAACTAAATAGGAAGGGTATAGAGACAAGATTGGGGGCTAATTGGATTTTGATAGAATATGAAGGGTTTGGAGAGAGTTAATGTTATGGGATAGGTATAATAAGAAGGATTCTAGGTGGGTTAGGCTGTATGGGACAAATAAGGAAGGCTGAAAGAGACAACATTGAAGAAGGTGTGTAGTCTTTTTTTTTTTGGAATTGCTACAAAGTTGCTATAAGCATGCTAGGCGTGTGGCCAGGTGATGTAAACATGCACACATGGAGACTATGTGGTGCTAACGTGTTGGATAAATATGTAAACATGAGAGAGAACTACAAAAAGTGCAAGTGGGATTGTGCTAGACATGTGGCAAAACCTAAAAATGAAGATGGTTATGTCAATGAGGTAGACAAGGGTGACACATGGCCTACTCCAAGTTTCCTAACACAGAGTGTTTCGCTTCAGGGTTTAGACTAGATTTAAGGATTGTTTGGATGCTTATTTTTATAGGTCTACTTTTGGGATGATTGATTCAGTGTATCACGAGACACCATAATATGATGTGTACCCTTATAAAATCTCCTTAGTCCTAATTAGATGAGTTTGATTAGATCTATTAGCTTTGCTAAATTAATGGTGTTGGTTATCATGGTGGAATCCAATTTTTTATTTGAGACTTTAGAGTGCTTAATCAAACAGTCTGGATTTGTCATGACGCACTGAAAGGCTTAAGAATGGACTTTGAAAGTTGTGTCTTGCACCCTAAGGTTTCAAGGCATGTCGGATCCATCTACAATGTTCAATTGACCATCCAATGTGAATCTTGCTCAGAATTTGAAAGATTTTAAATCAAAGGCCAAGATTCACTAAAATTCAAAGACATTCTAAGCACATCTATGATGTCAAATTAATTGTCTGATTTATCTTTTGATCAAATTTTGAAAGATTTCACATCAAGGGCTAAGGTTTGTCGAAACATACTACAATGGAATTTGATGATCAAACATTCTATTTCAAGGCTTTAGACTGCTCCGGACACATCTATGACACCTAATTGGTCATTCGATGTTTATACTATGAGATTCAACAATCCACCTTTAATGAGGGGTAAAATTATAATTTTCAATGTAGATGTGACCGAATTTGGGAAAACTATGAGATTAGAAGGAATGATAAGAAGATGAAGAAAGTGGATCCTAAAAAGATCTTAGGAAAAATTTGGCGATTTAGAGTGCCAAATAAGGAAAGAATGGGGATAGCCTAAAAATGGAAGGTTGTCTAACAACCTTGGTTTCCTAGGATGCCAAAGGTCAATTCTAGAGAGTCAATGTTACCCATCGGAAGAGACCTCTGGACCCTAAGCCAAAATTAGGTGCTAACAACAGGAAGACATGGACAGGACTGCAACTTCTTCATCTGATGACTACTCCAGACGTCCATGGTCATGAGGAGGAATTGCACCCTTAGCCAGTGCCACCACAGCTCCTTCACCCCTTAGTGTAGAACCCTCTACCATCAGAGAAGGGGACCGCGCTCACCAGATTGTGGAGGACGACCCCCAGCATGGATGGAGCTGTGGGAGGAAGAAGACAAGGATGAAGACATCATACAATTTATAGTTGGGAGAACTAGATAATTGAGGAAACATCGTACAAAATAACTCTAGAGGCACTATCCGAAAACTCTCAGAAAATAACAAGTCAAAGAAGATAACTAAATCAGTTCAAAAACTCTTCAACGCGATAAACAAAGATCAAAACAAATGGGTAGTGATCCTATAGATACAGGAACAAGGATCCGTCATCTTTATAAAAGGAAGGCCACCCTCATTTCTTATGTATGAATAAAATCTCATTAAACTCCATTTCTACTTGCCTTACTAACTTGACCGTTGGAGGTCCACTGGCAAGTACCACACCGATTTGAGATTCACCCAATCAAGGGCTTAACTTTGGTCAAACACCTTCCCTAGCCTACCTCAAGAGAACTAGGAGAGGAGAGTTGAACCAATTAATCGTGCATCAGAAATTATCTGACATAATGCGATTTCCATGTGCCCCCTTAATGAGAACCTAAGGTACCCAGATGCAGGGGTGGAAAAAAAGATTTACACTTTTAGGGGAAGGATTTTCACTTTTTCAATGCAATGTGTATGCCCCTGCATATTGGCGGATCTTACACATTTGGTAAGGGGGCACACCAAATCTTAGTGGCTAGAAAGGCCCAAATCCTCTACACTAGGAACCGGGGGTGTCCTCTCACAGAGGGTGTGGACCCCATGCACTTTTCAAGGGGGCCACATCCTGTGTGCACACTGCTCCCGATGTAGAGGATTTTTTCATGGCCAGTAATCTATTTTATCAAAAAAAAAAAAAAAAAAAGGAGAATGAAAAGAATTAAAGGAGCTATGATTAGGCTTATCTACCATCACAATCCAAAATAACGATGCCCAACGTAAGTATGTTGTAATGGTAGCTATAGATGTATGACTATTAGCTTCAGGATGGGATTTTGATCTTATTCTATTTTTGGGGGGGTTGAAAACTAAGGCGATGCCTATTATAACCATAGCCATTACTGAAATCATGAACATTTTAAAAATATTGTATTGGTGACATGTTGATAGCAAGCATCCTTAGCCATTACTAAAATCATGGGCAATATGTAACCATTGTTCATATGTTTTATTAGAGCATTGGCTAGTGGTCACCTATTAACCTCCCTTCATTGGCCTATTTATAACATTTTCACCTCTTATTAATGAAAACCAACCAAAGTTTGCCCAGAATCCCATTGGTGTGACCTGTCAAACGACACTAGCTTGAGATTAATCCCACAAATCATAAGGAAAGAAGAAGCATCTAGATTTTATTTTGCTTTGTATAATAGGAGTTACAATTACACTAGCCGACACTGATATATAAACCAAAATACCCTACGTGATGCTTTCTTCAGCCGCTTGTTGATAAGGAAGAGGGAGGGGGGAGCTAGAATAAAGAAGATTGTTAGGATCATTTTACCTTTTTTGTCACAAAAGAAACGGGATGCAATAAATCAACAAACAAAACAAAATAAGATATCATGCATAACACAAGCTTTACGTGGAAAACCCCAATTTGGGGAAAACCCACAGAGCCGCAGAGAAAACTTTCACTATCAAGGAGAAAAGTCATCCAAGATGATTTACAAGAAAGTCTCTCTCAACATCCATAACCCTAGAGTGAAAACATATAAATATCCCCCAAAACCCTAATACATATGCGGAAATGGTTTAGATCCGATTTGGTACATAAAAACATTAAAAAAAGCGTCCATATTCGGATTTTTCTTTTGGTTGTATCTGGGTCAGATTTCAGGTTGAAATCCTGATGCTAACCCAAATCAAACTTCACACATTACAATCTCCCACTTGAAGTTTGATATCTTATTGCATCTACTGTGTTTGTGAACACCATTATTTCCTTGATGTGATTTATATCACTTGTGACTCAACTCCTCCGTCTTCACACCTGAAGACCAACTGAAGCCTTGCATAGCTCTAATTTCATTGTCATGACTGCCTTAGTGAATATATCTGATGGATTTTTATCCGTATGGATCTTTTCTAACCTCAACACCTTTTCTTCTAAAAGCGAACATACGAAGTGATGGCTCCTGTCAATGTGTTTGGTCCTTGCAGGAATATTGAATTCTTTGCAAGATGAATAGCACTTTGGCTGTCACTGTGTAACATGATGTTCTCTTGCTTCTTTCCCAACTCTTCCATCAAGTTTTACAACTAAACTATTTCCTTGATTGCCTCTATGGCAGCAATATATTCCTCTTCAGTACTTGAAAGTGTCACTATCTTCTACAACTATGACACCCAACTAATAGTTGTAGAACCCAAGGTGAAGACATACCCCGTAGTACTTCGTTTGTCAAAATCTCCTAACAAATCCGAATCCACATAACCTTGTAAGTTAAGTCCAAACCCTCCAAAAATCAATGAGGCTTTAGAAGTTCCTCTTAGGTACCTTTGAATCTACTTCACAACCTCCCAATGCATCTTTCCCGACTTTATTAGAAACCTGCTAACTACTCCCACTAAATCAACAATATTGTCTAGCCTCATGCAAACCATAACATACATCAAGTTGCTTACTGCTGATACATATGGTACCTTAGACATGTAATTTATCTTCTCTTAGGATTTAGGAGAATACTCCTTAGAAAGTTTGAAATGTCCCGCCAATGGGGTATTAACTGGCTTGGCATTTTGCATGTCGAACCTTTTTAGGATTTTTTTCAATGTAGTCCTCTTAAGACAACCTCAACATATGGTTCTTCTTATCTCTTATGATTCTCATACTCAGAATTTGCTTAGCTACACCCAAGTTATTCATCTTGAACTCCCTTGATAACATATCCATGAGATTATTTATCTCATGCATGCTCAATCCTACAACAAGTATACCATCAACATATAATTTTTTTCATACCTCTTGATGAAGCAGCAATGGTCCACGTGGCATCTCTTGAAACCATTTACTATCATAAAGTTGTCAAACTTCAAATACCACTTCCTTGGTGCTTGTTTCAACCAGTATAAGCTCTTTTTAGCTTGCACACCATTTTCTCCTTCCCTTCAGTAGTGTAGCCTTCTAGCTGCTCCATGTAAATTTTCTACTCCAAATCACCATGGAGAAATGAAGTCTTCACATTAAGTTGCTCAAGATGTAAATCTTCTTCTACCACTATGCTCAACACTGCCCTGATAGTTGTTATCTTCACAACTGAAGAAAAAAATTTGGAATAATTTATTCCTTTTCTTTGCTAACATCTTTTAACCACCAACCTGACCTTATATCTTTTAGTCCCATCATTCTCATCCTTCAACCTGAAAACTCATTTGTTGCTCAATGCCTTTTTTTTTCATCTGGTAGTGGAACTATCACATGTCCGATTGGATATTAGAGACTTCATCTCCTTATTCATTGCATGCTTCCACTCAGTCCGAGAATCAACCTCCAATGCTTTTCATAGTATTCTGGCTCATCACCACCTGTCAACAACAAATAATATAGAGAATGAGAAAATCATTGTGTTAGTTTAGGTGTTTAGGATGACCTTATTTCTAGAGTAGGTGTTTGAGATAATATATGTTGATCCCTATGTCCTTTTTGTATTTGGTGCTTCATTCTCATTCATAACTTTCACATCATCATTAGAAATCTCCCCAAACTCTATAAACTCCTTATGTTTGCTTGAAACAATAGTCTTGTCCTTAAACAAGACTTTCTCATTGAATACAACATTTCTGCACCTTATGACTTTCCGGTTTTCATCATCCTAACACCGATAGCTAAATTCTTCTAACCCGTATCTATTGGATTTTGGATCTAGCTTGTCCTACTGATCTGCATCAACATGTACATAAGCCATACAACCAAACACTCCTAGGTGTTCAAGATTTACCTACTTTTTTGTCCATGCTTCTTCTAGGAGTCCACCATCCAAAGATACTAAATGTCCCTAATTTAATAAATATGTTGTTGTGCTAACAACATCTACCCAAAATTGTTTAAGCAAACCTGCATGTAATATCATGCTCTTGGCTCTTTCCACAATAGTTTGGTTCATTCACTCGCCACACCATTATGTTGTGGTGTATTGGGGACTGTCTTCTCTCTCCTAATCTCATTCTTTGCATAATAATTTTTGAATTTATTGCTATAGTATTCACCTCCATTGTCTGATCTAAGCCACTTAAGCTTACAACCTATTTCATGCTCAACAGCAGCTCTCCACTTCTTCAAAGTCACAGACATGTCAAATTTATGTTTAAGGAAATAAACCCATATTTTCCTAGTCGAATCATCATTAAAGGTAACAAAATAATGTGAGCCACCAATAGAACATACCTAAGATGGCCCCCATCAGTCTATGTGAACCAATTACAACCACTCCTGCTTGATTGCTCTTACACCTTTAATGAAGCTAACTTTTCTATAAATGCAGTCTTCGCAAAACTCCAAGTCCAATGCCTTTAAACCTGGAAACTTCCTTCTTGAGTGAAGAATCTTCATTCCCTTTTCGCTCAAGTGTTCCATCCTATAGTACCAAATATCTAAATCTACATCATTAGTTGCAACTAAAATAGAGGTAGATGTATTTCTCATCAGGTAGAGTGTCTCTTCTTTCTTTCCGTGAGCTACAACTAAGGCACCCTTTGTAATTTTCTATGAAACTCTTGTAAAAACCATGTTGCAACCTGAACTTGTGAATTGACCAACTAAAATCAATTTTCTTTTCAAATAGGGTACATGACGCACATCATTTAACATCCATATACCCCCATTTGGCAGACTAATCATAACATCTCCCTTACCAACTATATTGTAGGGTTTATCATCTCCCAAAAATATCTTGCCAAGGTCACCCTGCATATAGTTCTTGAGACTTTCTTTATTTGATGTGGCATGGAATGACGCTCTTGAGTCAATCACCCATGACTCTGACTTGCTATCCAAAACTAGAACTAATGTATCTTTAATTCCTTTGATAATATTTGCGGAAGCCTCCTTGTCCTTATTGTTTGTATCATGTATGTTCTTCTTTGGAGCCCTACAGTCCTTTTTCAAGTTCCATTTCTTCCCATAATTCTAATATATTGTCCTAGGTTTTTCAAGTCTTGACTTGCCTCTTGACATGGATCTGCCTTGATCCTGTTTCTTGTCAATTATTCTTCATCTTCCTTCCATATTCAAAGCATTACTTGAACTTTCTCCTAATGGTTTGGATTTCCTATGGACAAGAATCACACTCATCATGTCATCATACTTCATAGGGTTGGAATCTAATGAATTACTAACAGCCTTTACCTAACCATCTCAATTATCTGGTAAATATGAGAGAATCAACAAGGCCCCAATCTCACTATCAAAATTGATTCCAACCGACGTTAATTGACTTGTAACTGTATTGAATTCATTCAAGTATTCAGCTACAATTTTGCCTTCCATTATTTTCATATTAAACAGTCTCTTCATCAAAAACACTTTGTTGGAAGCTGATGGTTTTTCATACATTCGATAAAGGGCGGACATCAAGTCTTCTATGGTTTTCTCATTAGAAATATTAAAAGCTACTGACGAAAATAATGAAAGACGAATCGTACTAAGGGCTTTGCGATTAAGTACTTCCCAGTCTGCATCTAACATCATCGCCAATTTTTTCTCTTTCCTCTAAAGGGTTGATAGAAAATTTGCTGGTAAAGGTAATCCTCTATCTACATCTTTCAGAAAGCGAAGTTCATACCATTGAATTTTTTAACACTGAACTGTGCAGGTTCCTCCATCGTTGTTGTTGCATCCATTTCTCCCACTTGAACCAAACCTTGCTCTGATATTAGTTGTTAGGATTGTTTTACCTTCTTTGTCACAGAAGAAATGAGGTGCAATAAATCAACAAAAAAAAATGAAATAAGAAATCATGCACTACACAAGATTGACGTGGAAAACCCCAGTTTGGGGAAAAACCACTGAGCTACAGAGAAAACTTTCACTATCAAGAAGAAAAGTCGTCCAAGATGATTTACAAGAAACTTTCTCTCTCTCAACACCTACAACCCTAGAACAAAAACATATAAATACCCTGAAAAACCCTAATACATATACAGATACATTTAGATCCGATTTGGTACGTAAAAAC
>JAOXJP010280836.1:0-19502 GCA_025762735.1 Platanus orientalis | reverse complement strand
GCATCATCTACAGTACAACACTTATCCCAAAAAAGTGAAAATCATTCGATCACCCGTTAATGCCGCAGTTTGCTCAAGTCTGCATGCCAATGCCGGACTTAAGCTGCAGTGGAGGATCTGAGCTCGCAGAAAGGGAGAAAATGTCCTGTCCAGGGTTTGGTGTCCAGGATACCAAGGGACGTTAGGGAATTGAAATTTCATCTAACTCCAACCCATTTTATTCCATGTGACGTCCCCTGGACAGAACATTTCTTTCACGCAGAAAATTGATACTTGCATGAGCTTCCACATGAAGAACACTAATACGTACCACTTTGTACAAAGTTGTGTGGGACGAATGAACCTATCACCAAACGTACGGGTGCATTCAGGTATGGTGATGTCTTTCACAACTTATGTAAGCCAAATACGTGGAAATCAGACTTCTAACCACTTTACCCAACTACACTTGGGTAAAAATCAGGTAACCCAAGCCAAAAAGATGTAGACCCAAACGTTAGGTTCAAATAATGTATATCTTACTAAAGGGTATTCTTTGAAGTAAGAATATCGTTTCTTATTTTGTCTTAGAGCTGAATGTAAGGGCATCCCATTCATTTTATAATTTATTTATTTTTCTTATTTTTGAGAAAATCTTCAGTGACTAATATTGGTGTGACCAATGTATGAATGCACCACAGGCTGACACGTGGTGTGTATAATGTTTAAAGCATAAAAGAAAGTATTCAATTCAAAAATTAAGTTCCCCAAAACAGGCATCAAAATAAAAACACTTGATATGTCTGTCTATAGTATGTGTCGCACATTGGTCACAGAAGAGCATTTCCACTTAATTTTGTAGAATGCAATTGTTATTGAACTGTATGATAACTCTAAACATTATTATTCTAACACATTGTACCATAAAATCACATATCTAAAAAAATTTAAAATCATAAAACACTGCACCTCGTGTGAATTCCGCTCCGGATTCCGTGCACTCAAAATCTGTGCATAATTCATGTTCAGAGGTATGTGATCACTCACATCAGCATTGAAAAGTGATAAGCACGCACCCCAAAAAATGCAAAACACTTTTCAATGCTGAAATGAGTGTTCTCAGCCCCCGACATGCATTATGCACTGATTCTGTGCTCACAGAAGCCAAGCCGTGCAAATTCACTCGGGTCGATGGATTTGTTCACGACCGTTGATTGGTCATAGAGGAATAGATGATGGATTCAAGTGGAAGTTACATCTCTACACAGGGTGTGTGATACAAATAGGTGCCTGCTTAAAAACTCTCTATTTAATTTTCTTTAATGCAAGCGGCTGCTTTCCTACTTGGATCTCACATTTTGAAGCTCTTATGTTAGGTATTTTTGGTTCAACTTTAGCACTAGCAGAAGATATTCCTTTAATTTGGGTTGGGGCACAAAAGAAACTGCATCCGAACATGCCCTAAACTTTAGGAGGTGTTCTAGAAGGGTTTTGGCTTGTTTAATTAAGATGATGTTACTTCAAGTTTCCGAAAAATTCAATCGTCCAAGGATTTCAAAATCTATGATTACATCTATTTAACAAATCACGTAACTGTTCCACTATGAGATTAGATGATTAATCTAATCACAAACAAGATAACTCTGGTATGATTATCTGTGTCCGTTTTGAACAAGCACAGTTAGGTACCAGACGTAACAGCCAGACAGTGCCACACCTAACACATCAGGAGATACAAGTCTTATGATTGCGATTCCTATAACTAAAATATAAAATATATTAAAATTAAGTTAGATTGTTGGAATTAACCCATCATATTATTTGATGAGCTTACGTAAATCAGAAAGAAAAAAAGAAAATAGTAACGTAGGACTGTGGGAGGTATTAATTGAACACTGTGTGTCTTAATCGCGAATGTAATTATTAATGGCCACTGTGCTTAAAAAGCTAAACTGGATTAACAACCTAAATAAGCTTCCAAAATTGTGAAAGCAAAGCTATAAATATACATGTCCAGTTGAGGTGTGATATGATGGCATCGCGGTGCCTATTGAGTAGTTGGACTTAATAACTTCGATTTTGACCGTCTCTTGATGACCAGAATTTCTTTAAAGGTTTGGTGTGAGTTCTTGTTGAACCGGAAATTTACAAAATTTAACCTTGCAGAATGAAACCTCTTAGTGTTTTTCAATTTTTATTAGTTCTTTTCTGTTTGTATTCTCTTTTGGGTAAAATTTTGGGCATTAGGGGTACATTGAGGCCTAACCTTGAATGTAGAAGTGCCAACCTGAACCTAACCCAAACCAACCCAAGGTTTGAGCTTACCTAGTCCAAACCCAACCAGGGCTACATTTCTCAAACCATACCAAGGTTAGGGAATG
Organism: Platanus orientalis; assembly: GCA_025762735.1. Classification (NCBI taxonomy): domain Eukaryota; kingdom Viridiplantae; phylum Streptophyta; class Magnoliopsida; order Proteales; family Platanaceae; genus Platanus; species Platanus orientalis. Next base: position 17,142 of record JAOXJP010280836.1, on the reverse strand, counting down.
AGTTAATTAGGGTCAGGTTCGCTTGGGTTTGGTTAGGTTTGAGAGATGTCTTGATACTTTAGGGCTTGCAAATGATAGTTTATATGGATATATAATATAATATTTATATAAAGCTTGATAATACCAAGGTAAGGTTAAAGTAGGGTTACAAGTTATCCAAAAAATGTTTGTGTTCTATCTACATTTGATCCGAAATAAGCTTATTTGGTCTGTTTATAAAAATATATGTTTATATTAAACAGGATATAGACTTTAATCGATCCGATCCATTTAAATATTGATTGAGACGGTTTGATCATATACAACTAGGGGTGGCAATTCGTGTTGGTGGGTCGGGTTCGTGTTGTGTTGATGTAGGGGTATAAGACTATTTGTCTTAACCCTAACTCGATCCATTTATTAATCGTGTCAAAGCAGGTTGACCTGTTTTTACCCGAAACACATTTAGGGTCAACCTTAACCCACTTATTTTCGTGTTGGATCGTGTCGGGTTCACGGGTTATAAGGTAATTCGTCTTGGCGAGTCAGGTTCGCGTTGTATCAAGGTAAGGGTATAAGACCATTTGGCTCAACCTTAACCCGACTCATTTATTACTCGTGTCAAAGCAGGTTGACCTGTTTTGACCTAAAACACGTTTAGGATCAACCCTAACCTGCTTATTTTGGTGTTGGGTCATGTCAGGTTCACGGGTCATATCAAATATTGTCACCCTTATATTTATATGCAACGAAGACCAATGATTACATCAATAAGAATGAACAAGTTGAAGGTGCTAGAAAAACTAGAAAAAAAAATCCAAAATTGATCTGGATTGAAATAGTAAAAAGAAACATGACAGTTTGTAATTTAACGACAAATATGATCTTAAATAGAATGAAATGACGGAACAAGAATCATGTATCTGACCCCAAATAATTGAGATTAGGCTCATTGTTGTTATAGTTGTTATCTTACTTTTGGCTTCGAAGACCAAATTTCTCTACATAGCTACATAGTTTGATGCCTGTCCATTAAACGATAACATAACCAGCCAAAGCGACTTTTTGTCAATCTGTCACTGTAGAATTTACAAGACAAGTGTCGATAACACCAGATTTTCTCCAGCATCTAATGGCAATTCGTATGCTCACTATTTGAATGAGTATAGACATAGAAGACAGTTCAATTTCATGATTTGGTCTTGCATTTCATTGACAGACATTGATTTCCACGGGTCGATGTGGTTAAAAAGTAGGTTGACTTTTAAAGGAAGACGACAAAGGGGCATGAGCCCCATCAACTTCTGTGGAGCCTACATCCCATTCTGCATAATGAATCCCACCTACTCATCATGGCTGGACCATTTGAAATTAAACGTGAATCACGGTCAAAGGAAAAGTCTATGCATTCACTATTGTGAAGGAGAAAGAAAATCCATTGGCCACTGTAGGCCAATGTCAAACATGAAATCAAATAATCCAAGCCTTGGATCATTAAAGTTGAAAAAATCCCGCGAATCTAGGGCGGGTTATTCATGATTTAAGAGTATATTTGACTTTGATTAACGATTTAGATTTTTTACCTAGGGTTTGGTTGTCACTTGGAATGAAACCATTTCATTCTAATTTACCATAATACCTAAGTGCATGTGCGTCCCAACAAAAATGGATTGATTTCTATTTATCAGCAAACCATTAATGATAACATAAATCATTTTATTATATACAAAACCAAAATCCTAGTACGGATACTTCAAAATCCTCATTGTATCCGTGTCTGATATGTGTCTGTATCCGATACTCTAATGATACCTCTACATGTGTGTCCGTGACTTGTTGGATAATATATTTTTTTGAATTCTTAGTACTTCGTACTAAACTAAACATCATTGTATAAATATGAATTGAATGTGCTTTTTTGCTATATAGTATTACCTTTTAGTTTTTCAAAAATCGTGTTACCGTATCCATATCATATCGTACCCATGTTCTGTATTAGTATTCGTGCTTTCTTAATATTAACAAATCAATATGAATTTGAATGAGTTCATTTTGAACCATCCCCTTATGGTTTCAAATGTCATGGGAATTTAAAATGAAATCATTTCATTATAGGTGATAACCAAACACGGCCTTAATGAATATGAACTCCTGTGCTTTGGTAGGATGTAAATTTTAAGTGAGGTGAAATGTTTTATCAACTGTGGAAGTTATATTGAAAACGAGAGAAGTTAGAGGGCAGATGTAAATCAGACAAATGGTAACTCTAATGATGAAGATATACTTTACCTAATAATGTAAATCAGACAATTTGGGCGGTTTGGACTCCGGCCGGTAATTCAACAATGTAGTAAGAAATTCAATTTATGTTTGGTTCAATGGTTTAATCAGTCATCCATTTGGTTTGTTGCTACAGTCCAACTTTGAGACATACTGCAAGGTTCATTCCCCCCTATCCCCCTCTGGTGAGGATTTTATATGCTGACCCTTAACCTTTGCCTGCCTCTATTGATGGTCAAGCAGGTCGAAACATCAACGCTGAAAGTGATTTTTACTTTTTGGGGGCGAGTGTAAATCACTTTTGATGCTGACATGGTCACCTTTTGACTTAGGGGTTTTCATACACTAGAAAAGCCTTGCCGACCCCATCATGTTACTATTTCCCAATTTTAAAGGATTGGGGGTGGCAACTGATTTGTTTGATCATCACTTGGGTTACAATGAATGTTGTGGATATACTTTATAAACTAGGATGCCTTATGATGCGTTTGGATATTTTGGTATTTCAATAGAGTTAGGAATATGGGATGCTTTTTAGGTTTAATTTTTGTATTAGAATTAGTAAAATTAAATTAAACAAAAATCAGGTGGTGGTGGTGGTGGTTCTAGGTGTATTCTAGGAATATTGGAAGGTACTTTATTGTCCTTGCCAATTCTAATCATAATATAACGTACAACACTAGGTCCACATAAAGACATGCAAGGAAAGTAGTTGAGAAAATGAGAGGTGTTTTAATATCTCCGGGAGCCTGTTATTATGTTTAATAAACGAAATAAATGTTCTGTCCAGGATTTGGTGTCCAGGACACCAGGGGACTTCACAAGGAATAAAATGGTCCGGTGAAATAGTAGTATTGGACTGAGTATTTGGTGTGATGGAGAAATTATCATTCACTAAGTAAATCTTAGAGATAGTTATTCATATGTACCTCTATGTATACAATCTATGGGATGTGGTTGCTGAAATGTTAGATGTTAGGAAATGACATTTTAAAAACAGTTTTGAGAAGAAAACTATAAATTCTTTAGAAGGCGACATGTCAAGAGATTTCATAGTGTCAAGTATTTGAATTCTTCACTTAAAGTTTGAATAAAACTAAGTTACATTTTTAGAGTATGAATGGTCGATTACGGGGTAAAAATAGAGTTTAATTGGATGGAAGATTTTGACGATCAAGAATTCTTAGGAAAAGAAGTCAATCTTTAAAAAGAAGATTACATATATCTAGGCAAAAATTGAAGTTAAAGAGAAAAATAAGTTTGTAAGAGCTCCAAATTCAATTTGTTTAAAGTAAGTTCTCTCATTTCATCTTCATAAGATCCAAGCAATTAGATTCCCATTAATTTATCTTATGTGGTGAAAAGAAATTATGCTTATTCTGAGATTGAGTGAGTCCCCTGGAAATTGGCTTGGTAGATGAAGCACTACTATCTTATAATTACATTAGTGAATGGATTCAGGGAGACTTTAAAAATTATGGTTGTGGAAGCCATGAGAAGTTCAACTCTAGAAAAAATAATGAAGAATAATGAGTTGACTTTTTTTTTGGGATAACTATAAAAAATGAATTAGATGTGACTCAAATAGAGAAATTCTTTTTGGCATATTCGGTAGTGGAAAGCAAATCCTGCAACAGGTTTAAAATACATTAACCGAAAACTGTGAACGACAAGTGGCTAAGAGTGGGCCCACTTCTTAATTTACAACATGACACGTACATTAAAACTCCTACCCAATTTCGAAATTTCAAAATATTTTTTCACATATCCTGTTTTGACGGCAGTTTCCAATTAATGTATTTTAGGCTTGTTGTAGAGGATTTGCTCTCTTGGTATTGAGGTTAGATTTACAGTTGAAGCCTAATAAATGATTAGCATCAATGTGCCAATCGTGTTGGTATAAGGTTTTATTAGTTATTTATTAGATGAAAGATGGAAAACACAAGATCGTGTAGATAGTGATATTAATGTTTAGTTTAATGACTAATAAATACAAAAGGTGATGGTTGGGGGTCTTAAATATAAGGATAAATCAAAGTGGCATTTTTACATTGTCACATTGATGAAATTAAGTTATTTATAGTCAAAAAGTTTTATCTTATACATATTGGAATAATCGAAAATTATGTTGATGGTTTGGATACATGATAGGAGAATATAAAACAATTCTTTGATATGAAAACAAAAGTTGATGACTCCATTTTAGATGGTGTTCATATTCTATATAAAACCATAATCAAAGTGTTTTGAAATGCAGCCTAAGTAAATAGAATAACATTAACAAATAAAAATTATAAGTAGGTGTATCATAATGCTCTATAATTCACAAGTGGTGAAGCATTATGTATCACTCAATTTTGTAATCTAAAACACACACAGGCACATTCTTGGGTTTCTATAAATTTGCTACTTTTAATTTTGTACCCCCTCCTCATCTCTTCTCGCTTGTAATTGAAGCCAAAATCATACAAAGTAGGATAAGGGTTAAAGCCCTCACAAAACCAATCACATCCGAAAACCATTTATTAAATTTTTTTTTTTATATCCACCATACCTATGGGAAATAAAAATATATATATCTTTTGCCACCTTCATATAGCTTTCCAGTGTCCAAAGCATACAAAATAATAAAAATACCCCTAAAATAAAGTATTTTTGAATACTTTGCACGTTGAGAATAAGATATGCAAGGGTATTATTGATACTTAGAATACACATATATGCGTCTTTTTTCTTTTAACATGCCATAGGTATTCAAAATCTATATCATAGTGCAACAGATAGGTCTTTGTCTTCTATGCGATCGGCGGATATAAAAAATTAAACAAGCGACTTTCTATGCTAAACTTTAATAATGCATTTTTTTTTGGTGATTTTTTTAGATACTTTTCTAAACAAATTTTAAAAAAATAAAAAAAGTTAATCTAACCCATTGCTAATTTTTACTCCAGCTTAATATTTCTAGCAAGAGCTTGTTGATTTGTGCCACTTTGCTTTATAAAACAAATGAGTTATGAACAAGTAAAGCTCACCCACGTTTCAAATCAATTAATAAATCCATCATAGTCCATTACATGATACCCATGAAATAATTATTTTGTTCATAAAAAAAAGTGAACTAATTAAATCTCTGATGTATAGAAAATTAAGGAACCTCTTTGATAGCTAACTATAAACATTTTGTCTTAACATTACCTACTTTTCATTGTCTTATAAACTAATTAACCTCTCATCTTATCTTATTATTAAGTCTGTCACAGATTCTAATAAAAAATCTCGCAAACAAACCTCTATAGAATCTTGAAATTCGTACAAGAACCTATGTTCTCTTCTTTTTTTATTTTAAATCCTGGCTTCGTTTCCTTTCCATACCGTTTCACAGGGGAGTAAGTCCACACGTACAACGTGGCACATGCATTAAAGATAATAAGATATTATTTACCTTATACTTTAAAGGTTTAAAGGAGATGTATGAAAAGATGGTACCTTGTCGCGCTCCACATGGGTGGAACCCTACAACTCTGAAACGGGTAAACTTTTGTTTACTTTTTTCAGTCTTTGTTCGCCCTTTATTGGGTTTTATAGCGGCTCCCACATGGGAGTCATATCCTCTGCGCCACCTAACTAACGGTGCACCATGGTATACCACAGGTACAAAGGAGGGTGGAGCCATACACTTTTTGCAAGGTCCCACCCCTTTGTCTTTGTGGCTCACCGTGGTGTACCCATACGGTGGCGCAGAGGATACCAGTTATCCCACATTTGACGTTTCTCCTGCAAGCTTTTGTTGCCCATGAAGTCTTATCATGAAAAATGATGGATTAGAATCCAAAATTTTCCCATGAGGACTTGGTAGGACAACTTAAAGCGAGCCTAAGATAGGAATGACATTAGGGTTGACACATCAGTGTCAAAAGTAAAAAACATCAATAAAAAGAAGTGTAAATCACTTTTTCAGTACTAATGTGATGCCCTAATGTCATTCCTATCTTAGACTCACTTTAACCTGTCCTACCAAGTCTCTCCTGAAATTTTCCGTTCCTCTACTCCATATGTTTCCGAAGGCACATTATTTGCCCAAAATGCACTACAGAAAAATGATAAAAATTTGAGAAAATAAAAGTGGATTTTCCATATTAAAAAAACTCAGCATCGATCCGGTGACTTAGAAGTCTATTGAATGAGTTACTTGGTAACTCCTTCCTAGTTACTAGTTAGTCTGTACTAAAATGTATTAATTTTTAGAAAAATATCTAAGTATAATAAAAATAGTAAAAACTATAGAAAAAGAATAATAAGAATACCAAAAAAAAAAAAGGGTAATGAAAGGAAAGTTAGAAGACTCAAAAACAGAATAGACGAGAAAATGTAATTTTATGTTTTTTTTTTAAGCTTTTTATAATGGGTTACAGGGCACCATGGTAAAAAATAGCTTAATCGGGCAAAAAAAAAAAAAAAAAAAAAATCAGTTTCTTGAAAAACTTGGACCAATTATTTATTGATGTCATCCAAGTTTTAGTAGCTGGCTGAGCAGGACTTCTGTCCAGTGAGTAACTCCATCAAGTTTCCCAATTAAACTAGCTGGTTTTTAAACTCTAAGGCCTAGTCTAGTTGCCTTGAATTGTATAGAAAAGAAAAGATAGGACTAGGAAAGAAAATCTCACAAGAAAAGGAGAGAAAAGAATTATAAGAAAAATGTGAAAAAACCAACTTTTAATGGTAACCAGACAGCTTAAAAATGATTGTTTGAGAAAATTTTGTCATGAGAAAATCTTTTCATGGCAATCAGACTAGGTTTGATAGAAAAATTGTGGAAAACGACTAAACGATGTGAGAGACAGAAACATAATCAGATCGGAAAATCTGAGTGACAAATAGACACCTCTTAAAAAATTTAGATTTGCTCGGTAAACACGGCAGAAAAGAAAGTGACTTGGAAACCTGTACCTGAAATCTAATTGGAATACAAAAGAACCTTGTGTGTATTTCATTTTCTTCAAACCGTTGGATTGGAACCGGTGTAATATTGATGGATACTACCAAGCAATGGTGAAATTGCAAATTGAGAACAAACGAAGGCCAAAATGGTAATTTGGAATTCAGTTCTTCTGGTGAGAAGGATTGACGGTTTTCCTGTTACAACTTCCCTTCGCTCCTCTTTTTCTTTCCCTCGTTTTTCTTTCGAAATTTTTTGATCGTGGCAGAGATTTCGCAGATTTTAGTTGTTTTACGAGCTCATATTTTTTTTGCTTTACACCTCTTCTCTCGCTATTCGTATTTTTTGGTCTCTTTTTTCTTTATTCGTTTCTTACACATTCGAAGCGTAAAGATCCACTTGTGCTTTTGAATTTTTTTTTTCCTTTTCCGTTCTTAATTCGGCTCAAATTTTAGTGGCTTTTGAATATCCCTTTTATATCTATTAATTCTCGTCGCCTGATTGGAACTAGAAGAGGTGAAAGAAGTTGAGGATTCGACAAATTTTGTTTGTTTGGTGAAATTAGGGTTTTGCGAGAAGTTATATGTTGAGGATTTTGAGAATGAGTCTAATTTTGAAGGATTTTGGGAGATCTGAAGGTTGAAGTTGATTTTGATGGAATTAAAGCGTCGGGAAATAAAATACGTCTGAAAATTTCACCAAGGTAAATTGCTGTTGAAATTGCGGGATCCGAAAGTTGAAGCAGATTTTTGGAGTTGCAAGAGGTAATTAAATTCGATTTTGGAGGGAAATTTATTAAAAGTTGAAATCAGCGGAGATTCTGTTGGCTTTAAACCGGATTACTGGTGCAACAGTGCTGGATATAAAATTTGCAGTAAAATTCGTGCACTTTTGAAGAAATTCCCCGTTGGAAATGGTTGATAATAAATAAGTAATTTTTAATTGCAGAAAAATTGGAGTTCCAGGACGTATAAAATACGTTGAACATGTCCAGAATTTTTTTTTTCTCACAATCTGCGATAGTTTTGATTTTTTTTTCTTTTGGATTTTGTTGTTACAGGACGAAGTTTCAAGAACAGATTAACTAGAACCGCAGAATATCCTTCGACCGGACACGGCGAAACAGCTGAAACGACGGATTCCGTCAGAGTATCTATCATTTCTTCTGACCATTCAATTCGGACACTAACTACACTGCAGAAAGAGTTGGCGAGATCTGAGATAACTTGCAGTTCTTTGAAAACGACTTCAAACTCCACCTGAACTTCTGGTGGTCTTCGCTTCTCCGAGAACTTACAATTTCCGAATTGGTAGAATTTCAGAGCTAGAGTAAAAGGGAAAAAAAAATAGATACGGAACGAAGAAAAAAAAGTGAGAAGAGTGGGACAGTCTGGAATGCGGGGACCATCTCAGAAAAATGCAAACATCACCGGTACACAAAACACCATTACTTCGTCTCGAAGCATAAGAGGTCGCGATTTCTGAAAGTTATCTGTTCCTGACATTCAAACCGTCGTTGCCCAAAGAAAACAAAAAAGAATTTAGGTTCTCGCGGAGGCATGAGACAAAGCAGTAATCAACATGGCTTAACTTGCACTAACCCATTATTAGTAAGTAGTTGCAGATAATGGGGTTGTAAGGGTTTGGGTCCAATGTTGTGTACAAGCGCAACAACCTTACTAGTTACTTCTAACGTCTGAACCATCTCACATTTCTGGATCGCAAAGAAAGAAAAAGCTGTTGAGTATCTCGATATTTTTTACTTATTTATTTTATTTTATTTTTTTCCTCTTGAGTTATTTTAATTACGGGTCTCATTTATTCCTCTTTCTGGTGGGTTCAGGAGGCGCAGAAGGGAGGTGGGATATGGGGTCGATTGGTGGGGAGGAGCTGACTCGGTGGGAGAAAACGCAGGGAACGGGTGCCCGTGAGGAGAAGATTTTTGTTTCTGTGAGGTTGAGGCCTCTGAACGCAAAGGAAATTGCAAGGAATGACCTATCTGATTGGGAATGCATCAATGATAACACCATCATATTCAGGAACAGCCTTCCGGAGCGATCCATGTTCCCAACTGCCTATACATTTGGTAAGGAGATGCTTATTCATTCGTTTTGTTATAATTTTATTCATCTCCTTTATGTGGTGTTGAATTTTGCGTCTAAATCTGCTAGTGTATGTGGGATTGTGAGGGGTTACTATTGCGGTTTGCAGGGTAGTACAACTCTTTCTGTCTTTCCTTGTGATCTTCTTCTTCTTCTTCTTCTTCTTCTTTCTGGGATGAGTGCCATTTCCTTTTTTTTTTCCTTCGGCTTGGCTAATCAACTCCAGGGTCTCTCTCTATCCATATATGTTAACGTCAGTTGAATCCCTGCCGTGGTTAAGTGAATAAAGATGGTACAATGAGCAGAACCTTTTCGAAATTTATCAAAATATGTCTCTGTCTTGTAGCTCAAATGACAAAGGATGTTAGTTTCTATAGTGGGGTTTAAACATTGGAGTGATTTTACAATAACGTTCTTTCTTGGGTTTCATAGTTTGTTCTGAGCTATCTAAGACATTCAAAAATTCTTCTGATTTTTTCTCTTTTATTAATTTATTTGGTTGGGGGCTTCTGCAATAGACAGAGTATTTCGGTGTGATTCCTCCACAAAGCAAGTTTACGAGGAAGGAGCCAAGGAAGTTGCTCTTTCAGTCGTCAGTGGTATTAACTGTAAGTATTCCCTTATTGTCCTTACCTTCTATTTGTTGAATTTCACTTCTCTGCCATTGACAACTGAAACTTTTTAAAACAACCAAAAATTTTCTTCAGCAAGCATTTTTGCATATGGGCAAACAAGCAGTGGAAAGACGTACACTATGAGTGGAATTACTGAGCACACAGTAGCAGATATATATGATTATATACAGAGGGTAATAAAATTCCTAATTTGCACTTGCCTTTCCTTTTGCATTTAAAACCTTATTATGTAGGCTTCTACCTCTGTAACAAGTTTGTTGGTTCTTGTAGCATGAGGAAAGGGCATTTGTTCTGAAGTTCTCTGCTATGGAGATCTACAATGAAGCTGTCAGAGACCTCCTCAGTGCAGATGCTACTCCACTTAGGCTTCTGGATGATCCAGAGGTGAATATTGTTCTTGATTAACTTTCATGCTAATGGGCGTATTTCGTCATGCTAATGGTTACTTATATCAACAGAGAGGGACTATAGTGGAGAAACTTACGGAGGAAACTCTGAGGGACTATAGCCATCTACAGGATCTCCTTTCACTCTGTGATGGTAAGGCTGTTAATTTCTACAGTAGTCCACCTTTTACTTGATGGTTGCATGTCTTTATTCATGGTATTGTATTCATGCAGCTCAAAGACAGATAGGGGAGACTTCCCTTAATGAAACAAGCTCTAGATCTCATCAAATTCTCAGACTGGTATGCCTCTTTTTTATTAGGGAAGTTATTTCAATTTGAAACCATCACCTCAGACACCTTTGGTTTGACCTTCTTACAAAATGATGGACTGCTGCAGACTATTGAAAGTTCTGCTCGTGAGTTTTTGGGCAAGGACAATTCAAGTACACTTGCAGCTAGTGTGGTATGGGATAATTATTATTTTTTTCCATGGGATTGATGGTTTGGTGAAAAGATATTTGCCTTACAAACCTTCTTTGGTGTTTGCCTGTTTACAGAATTTTGTTGATTTGGCTGGAAGTGAGCGTGCATCTCAGGCATTATCAGCTGGAACAAGATTGAAAGAAGGCTGCCACATAAATCGCAGTTTACTCACCCTGGGAACCGTGATTCGCAAGCTAAGGTTGATTAACTGATCCTGGCGTTTGTATATTTGAATGCTTCTGTGAAGTAGTTTCCTAAATTTAGCTTTTCTATCTTACATTACCATACTTAGAACTTCAAAATCTTCTGACCTTGACATTGACACCCTCTGCTGTATATTACTATTTTCTGAACACTCCTACAAGAGGTGAAATAGAAGCTTATTCTGTTATGTTTCTTAGGATTGGATTGTTCATGAGATTTTAGTCAAATGCATGGTAGAATTCTAAATATATACAATTGTATGCCTACTTGTGTTCAATATTTTGTTATATAATATCGGAAAGATCTGTGTGCTGAGGGGTGGAGACTTGTTGTGAAGCTGAAGAATCTCTTTAATAAGTAATTTTAGAAAAATCAGCCAATAATAAAATTGACGAAGATCTGAACTTAGGTTATCACACAAAAGATATTTCAAGGCAACCACACCTTAGGTAGGAGGCATTCACACATCCAAAAGCTTTGACAATTTCAAAAAAAAAAATTGAAAACTAACTAAAAGGAAAATTTTAAAATAAGTAATATTAGTTACAAAGTGATACACCACAAATGTTTTGGATATAAATTTTCCAAATCACATTGGCTTTGCATGATCTTGGACTTGTTGGAAATGTGGTTGAATAACCCATAGTTGCATGGAAGTTGGGTACAATGTGGGAAGCTCGTTTAGAGCTTGGCACGAGGTGGGAAGCTCGTTTGGGATGCTAATTCAATTCCACTTCCCCAAATAGTGGGAAGCACGCTTCTTCTAATCGGACACCTTTTCCATGAGCAATAGGTAGATGTAAATTAGATGGGGTGGAGGAATTACCTTGATCAGGTGGTGGTGAAAAAGAATTTGGTTAAGGTGTAGAGTAATAGGAACTTTCCTTTTCTTCGTTCATAAAATTGTAGTTCCTTTGATGTATCACCTCCTTTCTTCCCCTAAATTGTAACTTAGTCCAGGGCATTTGTCTTATTCCGATCACTATCATGGCCACCATAATTAAAGACATAAGGTAGAACTGGATGTAAGGACTCATCATCACTACCATGGCTGCCCCCCTGAGGATGAATCCAACTAAGAGAATAAAAAAAGGGACAGATTCTTAGAAGGTGATATCAAGTGAGACAAACAACTTTTAAGAAGCAGGATCATAACATTTATAGCCCTTCGCATAACTTAGGAACACACATTTTAAGGCTTTACCGCTTTGGGATCCAATTTAGACTTGTCTACCTTAGGAACATGGACAGAACATATTTACCTGAGCACGTTAGGTGGAATGGGAAACTATGTAAATGAAGGAGAAAGAACTTATAGAGGGCATTGGAAGTCGAGAATGCAAGTAGGAAGTTGATTGATGAGGTAGACTGCGATTAAAAGAGCATCTACCCAAAATTCTTTCGTAACTTTCATTTAGAAGAGCAAAACACAAGTGACTTCCAAGAGATGGCAGTTTTTTCTTTCAACAATGCCATTATACTTTAGAGTATGTAGGCATGTAGTGTGATATATAATACCATGGGTATCCCAATACAAAGAAAAAACATGAGAAACATATTCTCCACCATTATCAAAATAAAATATTTTGAATTTGTAATGTAAAGTTACCAAGGATTTGGGCCCTAATACCAGTAATAACAATATGCACAATTTAAGAAGTAAGGAAGGGATCAAGAAACAAGATTATATGGATGAAATTAGAAATCTTGATTAGAGGAAATAGACTATAGAAAAGAGGGAATTAGGTTTGAAAAGGTCTAAAAGGGCAATTTTGGAATTTTTGGGGCAGATCCACAAAATTAGCAAAATACCCCTACCGATGCGTCAGAGAATTATGAAATTTTTATAGTAAGTTCTAATGTCCTTGAAGGTCCTACGGTCCAAATTTCATAAATTTTGGATCAAAATTAAAGGAAATATTCAATTCCCAAGTTTACTGTTTTGGGGTTTAGGATCAAGAAGTTAATCAAGATTGAATCTTGATGTTTCTTTGTGATATTTAATTCACAAAACCAGTAAATTAACAACAGAAAACAAGATTTCAGCAATAATAATAATCAAGAAAGATGAAAGAAGAAGAAAGAAAGAGTGGCGACTGAGAGAGAGAGAGAGAGGAATTAGGCAGATGAGAGAAAACACCTTTTACTCGTGGAAAAGAAGAGAAGAAAGGAGAGAAGAGAATCTAGGGGAGTCCACGACTTCAACCCAAAGAGGAGAAAGAAAAATTGGGTTGCAATCCACCACACTCACTTTTTAATTCCAATTTCAAAATTCCATAATTCAACTATTTTATTAATGTCGTGTGTGGCATTTTTATAGTTTTTACAAAGTTCTAAAATAAATAGAATCCTAATCTAATAAAACTTCCTAGATTCTAGGACTCCTAATTAAAATAAACTTCCGAAAACAAGTTAACTTTTAAAAGAAATAAGATTCATAATAAAAAAAATCCTAAAACTCTGGAACTCTAGGGACTGTTGACTAGGCAACAATGGGCCCCATTTTGAATTTCTAAAAGACTGAGAATACCTCATTTTTTGATTTTAGCAAAACACCCAAGTAGCCCTGGAAAAATCATCAACAAATGTAACAAAATAGTAAAAATCAAATAAAAAAGTGATTGAAGCAAGCCCCCACACATCAGAATGAACCACAAAAAGATCCATAGATGAAAAAGATGAAAACAAAAGGAAAAGTTTCTTTAAAATAAACAAAGAAAGATGTCCAAGTCTATAGTACCATTGTAATAGTTGTGAGCGTTCTTCACGAACTGAAGCAGAAATTGGTGAATGCAGTTGCTAAATAGATGTTGTAGGTGAATCCATATCAAGTCAATACAAGCCTCCCTCCTCATGTCCTTTACTAATAATCTTCTCCGTCACCAAGTCCTGAAACAAGCAAAAGGAAGGGACAAAAAATGACATTGCAATTAAGAGAGTTGGTAGTATGGCTAACAAACATCAAGTTTAGAGTAAGGTCAGGGACATGAAGAATTGATGATAAACTCATGGACAGAGTAACAAAGATGGACCATTTTCCCGTAATAGAGGATAAAGAACCATCTATTGTTCGCACTTTGTGTTAATTAGAACAGACATTATAGGATGAGAATAAGGTGGAATTACCTGTCATGTGGTTTGAAGCACCTGAATCAATGATCTAGGAGGGCCTAAATGCGTAGAGACACACTAAAAGTATAAGCATGTGTACTCGACTAGGCAAATGAAGTTGTGGGTGTAGCAGATGTGGAAGGTTCTAAGTTGGCCATAAAATGACCTGGTCTCGAGTAAAACCAATAATATACGGAGAGGATGCTGAAGTCAAGAATGTCCCAAAATCAGAATACGAATGAGCTCATAGTCTAGATGTAAGCCAACCAAAAACTCAAAGGTTCTAGTTTCTTCAACCTCTTGATTATAAAGAGCTACATCTTCGATGCACTGAACCTTAAAATTCTTGTAATAATCAATTTCTTCCCATAGACTACGAAGAGTAGAATAGTAATTGGCTAGAGACTGATGACCCTGTCTCAATTTGGAGACTTTCCAATGCAAATTGTACATGTGGACCTTATTCCATCTCTTAGAATAAGTCTTGGTCATAGAATCCCAAATTGTCTTTGGTTGTAGGCAAAAATGAATATTTATTAGAAATATTAGGTTGCATAAAATGAAGAATCCACAACATCACCATAGCATTCTCTACTTCCCACTTTGCAAATGTCGACTCTGTTGGTTTAGGCATCTTTGTATCACCTGTTAAATACATTGTTTTTCCCTTACCAGTAATTTAGAGCTTGACTAACTGAGACCAAGCAAGAAAGTTTGTCCCATCAAGACACACTATAGTGATAAATGAATTTAGGGGTTCATTCATGACCCCACCAAGGTTGTTAACATCAGTACTTGGAGATGTGATAGTATTCTAACTTCCGACATAATGTGGTTAAATACAAAAACAAAAAACAAGGACTAGTACTTCGAGAACACTAGGCAGAGCTCTACAAGCCTTGACCAACTACACAACACAAGGTTACACAGCTTTTCAGAAACTCACGGCACTGTATAGTCAAGCACACTTCTCCATAACTTCTGTTCCCACGGATTCACTACTCTCACTAGCCTACATAGGCTTTAAATTGGGTTTGACAATTCCATAAACATTCACTCGCCGCAGTCTTGCGCATACAAGCTCATAGCATGATCACATACCCTCTCTATGTCAACCATAACCACCGAATGCTGTTGGGGAAGCTTTTATAGAAGAAATTGAATGCATAGTACAAAAACCCTAAACTGGAAGCAACGTTGGGGTAGAAAATTAATCACTACACATCTAAAACTCAACCAAATCAAGCACAATCACTTCTAATAGACTTACCACCCAAAAACAACCCATCCATTTGAAACCGATCAACAACAAAAAAATTGTCCCTTGATTGGATCAAGTAGATAACAAGAAACGTAGGGTTTTGGTTACCCACAAAAAACCTTTCGAAAAACACCTTTTAAGTAATCAAAAAAATCTAGAAATTTGATCACAAATTGTGATAAATCACCATGAACCAACCTTTAGAAGTTGAGACATCAAACACATGCACAGGCCTGCTAACATCAGTTGTACGAATGCTAACGTCAGGCCTACGGCCCTGGTGTGTGAACCCTGTCGTGATGTTGTTAATGCTGATCAAATCCTTAAGGCTCTGATACCAGTGCTTTTTGCATAATAAAGAGTAAAGATCGAGGAAAAAGAAGAAGAGGAGAAGAGAAGAAGGTTTGGGACTGAGTGTCGTGTGTAGGATTCCAAATTTCTCTATACACGTCAAATTGTATTTATGTATGTGGTATAAAGACACAAATGCCTTGGATATACACAGCCACATATGTCCTTACAAATACTCCCCTTATTCCATAAATACCTATGCTGTCTAACAAAAATGACTCTTAACTCCTACAAATATACTCTTATCTTCTAGAACTTCCAATACACTTTTGGAAAATTTATAGTAAACACGAGATTGTTTATAATGGTAAATTTACTTTCTTGGGAACTGTTTGTGTCGGTGTATGTTATTGGTCTAGAAATTCCATCAAGTGGTTGGTGGTTAACTTTATGGTCTATATATTTTGTGTAGAAAAACCTAATTGGTGGTTGGAATCAATACATATATTTTTATTTAATCTCTTATAAATTAGTTGGCTATTTTGTGTGATGGGCATTACATA
Organism: Platanus orientalis; assembly: GCA_025762735.1. Classification (NCBI taxonomy): domain Eukaryota; kingdom Viridiplantae; phylum Streptophyta; class Magnoliopsida; order Proteales; family Platanaceae; genus Platanus; species Platanus orientalis. The sequence goes on along the minus strand of JAOXJP010280836.1, from coordinate 909 downwards.
ATACTTGCACAATATGACTTAATGAAAGCAGAGTATATGTGGACACTTGAATTTATTTAATTCAGCTAAAATATGAAACCTGGCCTGAGTTATAGTGGGGAAAGGAAAATGTATTACTAGACACCTACACCAATTAATATCATTAGCAGCTATAACACTTACTCGAACAACTGCAGGTTTCTAGCTTTAACTATTTGGTCATATTGTTTGTCCTTATAATTTTATCACTCATCTCCAAAGCCCTAATGGGAACCTGTGCTGGTTTCATTTAATCTACATTGTGATGCAGCACAATAGAGATGATACCAAAGTTGACGTAGGATGATAACCAAGAATCTCAATAAAACCCAAGAAATGTAGTGGAACCAAGACTAAAGCTAAAGAACCAAAAATTGAACTTTAAGTGATCAAGATTTAATGAAAATTGAAGAAGAAACTTGATTAGAGGTGTTCGGAAGAATTGAAATAAGAAAATATAGAGAAAAAAGAAACTCAAAAGGGCAATTCTGTAATTTGGGACAAAAACCCAAAATCACGAAAATACCCCTGGTCATGCATTAGAAAATTCTGAAATTTAATATGGTGATCCTGACATATATGAAGAGTATATACCAAATTTCAAGTTATTCTGAGATTTTTAGCTATATAAAGTTATATAAAAACTCAAGCTGCACACATTTAATTCAAGAAACCAGAAAAACGGAGAATAGTAAAAAACAATAAATAAAAATAAGAAAAAAGAAATGAGAAGAAGAAAAATAAAAATAAGAAAACTAGATTAGTACCTTATGAGGAAATCACCAATCTCATGGCCAATGGCGGAGCCAGAAATTTATCTTTGGGGGGGTTAAAGATAAATAGATATGGATATTTAGTTAGATATGTGGTAAGTTGGTGGGGGGTTGTAGG
>JAOXJP010280816.1:0-19504 GCA_025762735.1 Platanus orientalis | reverse complement strand
GGGGAGTACGATGCTTGAGCATCTTGATGGAGATTTCAGATATTCATTTCAAAGCCAATTCAGGAGAGGCAGAACCATCTATTTTATCTAGTTGATATATTGGACCTATGCTAAAGTCGTTTCTACATTCACAGTTGCAAATGCATGCTCACAATCTAGATGTCTGAGATTTAAGGATTTTCCAAAAGAGCTTGAGCACAGGGATTTACTATTGTAAAGTTTTATTTCAATTATTATTTTTATTTGAAATTTTATTATGTAATTTGTGACATAGGAGGACATTATTTTATGTTGGGAGTGATGCAGAGAGAAGGAGAGCTATGTATCAAGGGTATAATTTTGGGACATTATTTTATTGTGATATACAATAATAAATTGGTTCAGATACAGTTTAAACACCCTACTGACTAAGTCCATAAATGTTGCAGATGCATTTGTTAGTCCAAAAGATATGACTAAGAACTCATAATGTTCATACCTAGTAAAAAAGACAGTCTTAGGTAAATCACAATTCTTAATCCAAAGCTGATAGTATCTTGATCTAAGATCAATTTTGGAAAAGACCTTAGCACATTGTAATTAATCAAAGAGATCATCAATCATGAGCAATGAATACTTGTTATTTACTGTCACCTTGTTCAACTACCTATAGTCAATGCACAACCTCATGGTTTTATCCTTATTCTATTAGCATAGATGTCCTGACAAAGCCATCATGACACATTTTACAGTATTTATTTATTTATCATTAATAATAAAATACTTTGTTCCATCATCACATATGTATAAATTTATTTATGGGTAATTATTTGATCTCATGAGATGAGATAGGTGGTCCTCAAGTAACATAGTAGGATATCAGACACATGGATTATGTGTGTAGAGATATCTGACTATCCAATTTTTGTAGGCTTGAAACCTTATAGCTATAGGTGATGTTTGACACATCACTTAGAAGGCTGTTATGTGTAGAGTTACTATATGATAGAGTGATGTAATCTCAATCATTAGAGTGACACTCTAGACTTACATGTAGATGCATAATCTAAATGCATTAAGGGGATTCATAAAACACATTTAGTAAAACTTCATTGTTAATATAAATGATGTTCATAACTTACAAACTTATCCTTTAACTTAAGGGACTTGTGATGCTCTAAGTTATTTAACTTGATTATTTTGAGTTGCCATACAGTGATGCCTAATTGGTGGCTATATCATGAGTAGCTTAGATATTTAGTTTGATGATTGAGAGAACACAAGTTTTCAACAAGGAATCTACTATCCTAATGATAGGATAAAATATTCAGTCTAAGATTAAAATGACTTGATTGAACATGCAAATCTGAATCCAGTGTTTTAGATAAAGTGTTTATCAAAATGATTTTCAAAATTATGTTAAATAAATAAATAAGTATTTTGAAAAAGAATTTATTAAGAAATATTTTTAATGTCCAATTGATCCATTAATGTCCTAGAGATAATTTACCAATGACCTAAAGGGTTTGATAGTGACTTGTTTATTGTCCTAAGGGTCATTAAGGGATATTGTACAGTGGAAGGATGTTTTGTGAAAAGGTTTGTGAGGAAGGGCCTCAATGTTATATTTTAATTCTTGAGAGTTCAATTGTAACATGTCATAGGGATTGTTGCAATTAATGAAATGTCTGGTTGTAATTATCAAATAGTTGAGTTCATGATTATAGTTTTGACTTAATTTAGGATGGTGGACCCCATAAGCTTAAGGATAAGAATTCCATAAGGATCCCACACCCCCTAAGGTTTGTTTGACCTCTCTTTATCCCTATATATAGAGTTACCCACGTTCAGATATGGTCCTGTAATAATTCTAAAAGTGGGAGAAGTGTAGAGAACTCTGAAGCAGGTGTGGAGACTTTGGAGACTGGGTCAGATTGGATTCTTGTATCCGTAAATTGATTGAGGTCATTCTAAACTTTCTTTATGATTAGATCTCAGAGATTCATATGGTTATCATGGGGAAAACATATTTTATATGTGTGTTGATCAATGAACTTTACTAATTTTTATGTTCAAGAATGGTAATCTTCCAACACATTATAAGTAAGAAAATGCCGAATGAAATAAAAAAGAATCATGGTGCCTATTTAAAGAACAAAATCAATAATTTAAAGTTACTTTTTCCATTATTATTAAAGATAACAGGGATTATCACCAAGTTTAATAGCCAACAAAGAGTCCATTGATGATGTCATGGCATGATGCGCTTTCCATATGAGGTAAATGGACCTGATAAGTTAAATCAATTTCTCACCCTGCTTCTTCCCTTTAGTGTATGTGTGTGTGTGTGTGTGTGTGTGAGAGAGAGAGAGAGAGAGAGAGGAGGGAGTAAATAAAACTATGAATCGTGTTATGACAAAATGGATCAGATATGGGTTAATGGCAACGTGAAAATGAAACTAGAAAGCATAATCACAAAAGAATTTTAGTGGTTTGGAAAGATTGCTTACGTCCATAGATGAAGACGATAAAATTCGTCCACTATAATGAAGATTACAAGTACAAAAAATCCTCCCAAAACCCCAAACGAAATCTCTCTCAAAAACCCAAAGAACTCTCTTCTCTCAAAGTCATGTGAATAGGAGTATTTATAGTGGCATGAATTCCTAGAAGCCCTACTATTATAATAGGTTAAAACCCTAAAATACCCCTAAAAACTGGCCCCCAATGGTTCAGTTCATCGAACCCCAATCGGGTAAAAAAAAGGATCAAAACTTTTGGCTCTAAAGTTATTTTGATCACACAAATAGGTTGCACTTCAGGCTACTTCAAGTTGAATTTGAGATAGCTTCACAATAAAACTCCACCTTAGCTTGAATTCTACCAAACCACCCAAATGAAGGTCTTCATCTTTCTTCTCTACCATACCCATATAGAGTACAAAATCACTTCCACTGCATATTGATCAAATCCAAGAATTGCTTGAATTTAATGAATGGAACTAGCTTTGTCAACATATCTGTTGGACTTTCAACACTAAATCCATAAGCAATCATGTCTTCAAAACCACATATGTTAGAAGGTTTAATGTTCCTCTTGGGCCTACTTTGATGTTGTTGCTAAACTTCTTAAACCCGAATAGTTTTTGAAGCTACTTCATCATGTCCCATCAAATTAGGAGTATCATACTCCACTTTCACCTGAACACCCATACACTGATCTCCATTTTCATCAATTTGCTTGCTTGGGTATAGCATAGTAGATTCATCAAATGTAACATCCCTAATAACAATAAATTTAGGTAATCTAGGATCAGGACACCACAATTTGTATCCACTTACCCCCTGTGCATAACCAAAAAAACACACTTCTTTGTTCTTAAATCAAGTTTATCATATTTAACATGAATGTAAGCAAGACAACCAAATACTTTAATACTAGAATAATCAACAAGTTTACTATACAATAACTTTTTTGGGAGTTTTGCATCCAATTGATGTTGAAGGAGACTTATTCATGAGAAAACAAGTTGTAGTAACAACTGCCCATAACTCCTTTGACAAGCCAACATTAGCCAAAATACACCGTGTCTTACGCCATATTTGTGTAGAGTCTAAATCAAGATCCACTGCAAATGACACAGCTACTCCACTGTAATGATATTTCCTAACTGCACATAAAAGTTCCCAACCGTTCTTACTTTTATAACCACCAAGGTACCTTTCATAATCCTCATGGATTCATTTTTAACTATTACTTTACACCCATTCGAGTACAACAGACCCAAAGAAATAAGGTTCTTCAAATATAAAACATGCCAAAATTGGTCAGAGTTCTTAGAACCCCATCATGCATCCTTATTTTGATTGTTTCTATTCCAATAGTCTTTCATGGCATATGATTTCCCATCAAGACAGCACCACCATTAATTGACGTGTACGTGGAAAATCAATCCCTATTGGGATACATATGTTATGAACAACCTAAATAAAGAATCCCTTCATCTTGAGAACGTTCATCACCAACGGTTACAGAAAGGACCATGTCAGCATTTGAATTTTCCTCCATGAGAGATTAGCTTCATCCAAGGGTTTCACCTTTCTCTCGTCATTTTATTTGAGTTTAGGATATGTCCTTTCTTATGGTAGCAACAACACTCGACATCCTCCTTTGATCTTTCTTTTTTTTTTCAAATCCATTTTCCTTTGCCCTTCAACGAACCACCAAGCCTTCAATCTGGACATCGTTACTAGAACCCTTTTTTTCCTTAATTCATTTGAAAATAAGGGTTACAATAACTTCTTCCAAATCAATAATATCGTTGTCATAAAGCAAAGTAGTAATGAGATATTCATATGACAAAGGAAGGGAAGACAATAAGATTAGGGCTTTATCTTCATCCTCAAGCTTTACATCAATACTTCCCAATTGATAAATCATTTTATTAAATTCATAAAGATAATTAGAAATACCCGTACCTTCTTTCATCCGTAAGTTATACAGTTTTTTTGTTTAAGGTAGAGACAATCCATAAGAGATTTCCTTATATATAGGCTTTCTAACTTTGACCAAAGCTTTGTCGTAGAATTTTTGTTCAAACTATTCTACAGTGCTTCATCCATTAGGAACAAACTAGATCACACTCACAACCTTTAAACCAGAATCTTCTTAGTCACTTTTAGACATCTCAGCAAGCTTCCTCTTTAATGCCTTGTACGGACCCTATTGAATTAGCAAATCTCAAACCTTGACTTGCTATACGCCAAATTATTTTTTCTATCGAATTTCTCCACCTCAAACTTTGCATTCAAAACCTTCACATCCATCACAAAATATTAACCGTGGCTCTAAAACCAATTTGTTATGAAAAAATAGATTGGATTCAGGTTAACGGTAACATGAAACAAAATGAGAAAACATAAATGTGAAATAAAAATGACATATAACACAATAATTTGCATGGTTCAACAAGATTGTCTATATCTACAGGCTAAGATGATCAAAAGCTTTCACTGTAATGAAGATTATAAGTACAAAGAGTCCTCCCAAAACCCCAAACAAGTTTTTTTTAGGGGGGGGATGGCTGGTTATTTTTACCGGCCTTTCTTTCCTCTCTTCCTTTTTGTTTTCTTTTTTGTCTGAGGATTGCTCATCCCCTCTTCTTTTGTTCTCCTTATTATTTTTTTAATAAATTCTTTTTTTCTTATCAAAAAAAAAAAAAAAAGCAAACAAAATATGTCTAAAAACCCTAAAGAAGTCTCCTCTAAAAGTTTTGCAAATGGGAATATTTATAGAGCATAAATCCCAAGAAGCTATGCTTCTTATCATATCATGGGTTAAAACCCCAAAATACCACTAGAAATGACACCCCCCCTTCTCTAAATAGTTCGGTCATTGAACACAAATTGGGTAAAAATGGGTCAAGTCATTTAGGTCGCGCTCCGGATCACATAAACAAGTTGCACTTTGGGTTGTTTTGTGTTGAATTCGAGACAACTTCACAACAAATTGTAATTCCATATTCAATTAGTCTATCAGTTCACCTCGAAGTTGGATTGGACCTTAAAAGTGGCAACATCTCACTAGTAATAGAAGAGAAAGCTATTGTTGGGATTTGATAAGGTTCTAGCCAAAAGGAAACTTCTACATTGAGTTAGTTTGTTTCTCTAACTAAGAGGGTGGAAACGTGTGGATGCTCTTTTCAAGGGCCCCATAACACTAAAATCTATATATGTGAGATATGAGAGAGGTTGAGGTTATGGTTTTATTTTCTCATGGGTTTGTTAAGGATTCCTCTTAGGATTGTGAGACAAAGTGAGAAAATAGGGTTTTTTCTAGGTTTTGTGAAAAGGTGAAAAAGGGATTTTTCATAGGGTTGATAAAAGTGAGGGAGATGAGTCTAACAAGGTTAAGGGCTTGGGTTCCAGGGTGAGTGCCTGAGAAAGAGAACTTTGTACATCTTTTACCTTTCTCATTGAATGAAAACAGAAATCCCCGTGGACATAGGCATCTTGGACGAACTACGTAAAAATCATCGTCTTGTGTGATTGTTGATTTCTTTGTTGTTTTATTATTTATTGCATAGATTGTGAGTAGTTTAGGCCTATATTCCATCACATAGAATTTCAGAGTTGTTTCCAACAATTGGTATCAGAGCTTCTAGTTCATGTTTGGGAGGAAGAGAAAGAAATTGGTGAGTAAAAATATTTTTTTTACTCAAAAAACTAGTTTTCTAAAAATTTTGGGTGGATTCACAATGGCAATAAAGGTGTCCATCAGTCAGTTCTCTTTGAAGATATTTGATGGAAAGGGTAGTTTCACTCTTTGGAGAGAAAAAAAAAAGTGAAGGATTTACTAGTACAACAATGTTTGTATAAGGCATTGTAGTGAAATGAAGGCTAGTCCAAGGAGATGGAGGATAATAACTAGAAAGACATAGAGATGAGGATAGTCAGCATAATTTGTCTTTGCCTTGTGGATAACGTTTTATTTAACGTTATGGATGAGGATTTGGCATTGATTTTATGGAAGTTGGAGCAACTCTATGCTGTAACTTTATAATGCTCCCAAGTGCAGGATGTTGTGAAGTAATATTTACTCGGTGAGTCTGAGGTTGATCCACAAGGAAGGGGTGACATTTAGAAAATATTAATGATGAAAGTAGAATGAACAGAATTCGTTGTAAGGTTTTAATCTCGAAAATTTGATTTTGTTGAAAATACTATTTTATAAACACTAAGGTTCAGAGATCCACTCACAACAAATCTATGGTTCTTGCTAATGATTCAAATTTATAACTCAATTGAAATACATACAAAGGATGATTCCAATCGGATGATGAACAAATTCATTTCTTAAAAGAAATTTTCGAAAGATAAATTCATAAAATTGGTTGACTTGATACAGGACAAAATTAACAATTTGATTCGTAGGGAATTTTAAGCATTAATCATACTCGGAGTTAACGGTGAATCAAAGAATTATACAAAACAAATATTTTTCTAAATAATAAAGTTTATCAAAGATATAAAAAAACTTACATTAAAACAATATAAAATAGTCTAGCAAATACTAGAGAAATGTTGTTGTAATGATCCGCTTTGTAAAAAAGGGTGAAACTATAATTTTACCCCTGTAAGGGTAAAATTATCTTTTCAAATGTTTAAATAGATCATATAGTGTTTTAGGAACCCTTGGACCAAGTTAGAAGTGTAAGACCCAAGTTGGGATTTGAACCCTATCAAGTTCGAAAGTTATCCCAACTTTGCATTTGGGGTATCTTTACGGGTCCACTGGTACAAATTCTGAGATAATTAGGAGTCATAACATATTTTGATGGAATATCTTGGAATGTACTTTTCATAAAAATAAACGGTGTGAAATTATGAGTTTCTTAGAAGAAGTTATGCTCATTTTACCATGAGGTGTCTGTGCTGATAGGTTTGTGTATTTGAGGTAACTTATGGGGCCCACTGACACAAATCCTGAGTGAACTATGATATAAACCATACCTTTTTAAATTTTTTTTTGAGTCTAGTTTCTAACCCAATAAACCATTTGCCAAAATAACTTTTCTAGAGAGAGTTATGCCCATTTTACTGAAAGATGTCAAAACTGGAAGTTCAACATTTGTGATCCAAGTCGTGATCGATCACGCAAAAGGGACACACCTTTCGGGAGGTGTCTATGATTGATAAAAAAATAGTGTCTGGGCACAAAATCCATGATCATTCACAAAGTCTATGATCGATCACAACCCATGATCGATCACAAAATGTTCAGAATGCGAAAAATGTTCAAAACTCTACATTTTTGTGCCATTTATGACATGGCTTGCCTCCATTTGACCCCCACACATGTGGGATCTCATCTTGGATGAGTTATAACACCTCTAAAATCTCATTTAGGTTATTTAGAACAAAAAAAAAGTAAAGGTTTGGGGGATTAGAGATGTTTAAGAGAGGAAGAAGAAGATTTTTCCCCAATTTGGTAAGTTTTCCTCTCAACTTTGAAAATCCACTAGGTTAGCTCATCTTTCTTCTAGATTCTCATTATCTATCTAGTTTACACTAGTTCTAGATTATTTTACAGAAGATAAAAGGGAAGAAAATGAAGTTCTTAAGGATTTTGGAGCTTGAGCTAAGAGGAAAACTGAGATTGTGAGTTTTCATACATGATGTAATACTCCCCTTGTTTCCTCTATTGTTTCTTTATGATTATTCATCTATTTGGCTGGTATTTTAGTTTCTTCATCTCTTGATTGTTAATATATAAGGTTTTGATGAATTCACACCACCCTATCCTTTGATCTATGAGATTTTAGTGAGTTTTCATACATGATGTACTACTCTCTTTAATTTCCTACCATTTTCTTTATGGTTATTCTTCAATATGACTTATATTTTATTTTCTTCACGATTTGATTGTTAAATCTATGAAGTTTGGCAAGTCCTCATCACTTGATTTGAAGATCTATGAGATTTTAGTGAGTTTACATACTTGGTTTTCTAGTCCTTGTTCTCCTACAAATTTCTTCATGATTATCCCTTGTTTTTATTAGTATTTTGGTTTCTATACCACTTGATTGCTAATCTATGAAGTTTTTGTGGGTTCACATAATTTGATTTGAAGATCTATGAGATTTTAGTAAGTGTTTATACATGATGTGTTACTTCTTTGTTCTTTCACTATTTCCTTCTTATTTAATCATCATTTTAGTTGGTATTTGCCTTTCTATATCACTTGTGTGCTAAGTCTTTAAGGTTTAGTAAGTTTTCCTTTATCCTAGAACTAAATCCATGGAGAATTAGTGAATTCCTAATTTGTTTTCTCTATTTTCCTTTTTTTTTTTACACTTTCATCCATTTTTTATTGTCATTTTGAGTGATATTACAAATTTTCATCACTTGGTGTTAAATCTATGTATATTTGATGATTCTATAGAGTAAGTTTTTCAATTATGTTTTAGTAGAAGCCCTTGTTTGTAAAAAATTTTGAATTTCATATGAGTATCACTAGATTTATTCATATATAGGCATGTTTCACATAAGATTTACCCATTTCTTTGCTCTACCACCATTGATTCATTGAAATATTAAGTTCTTCATTATGATTGATTGTCCTAAGGTTGGATTCTTGTGAAATTTTTAAAAATATAAAATGATTAATATTCTTTATACTTCAAGTTTGTGTTGGTTTCCATATACTTGGGATTTCTATTCATATCATCATTATTAGTTGGTGGTCTCTTCTTAATATGATTAGCTCCAAACTTTATCGCTTATTCTATTTCATATGATAGTTAATCATTAATGTTATTATTATGCTTCTCACTTGATTGTTTCCACTTATATTTGATCCGATGAATTCATATTAGTATCATTATATCCACATGACTTGTTTGGGACTTTTATGCTATTGTCAGTTTGGAAAGTATGAAGAGGAATTTCGAGCTTTTGGTTTTGGTGTGAGTATGAGTTATTATTTTTCATTTGGTTTAAGCTCGAGCTCCACATGAATTCATAAATGAGTTTTGTTACATGAACATCTCTTACATTATATCCTTACACAATTACATATTACTTTACATATGCATGGATTTCAAAGTACCGTTTTGATTATGAGGATTTTGTTTTGGACCCAATCACTAGGTGACATTAATAGGTGAAAACGACATTAGTTGCCCACACCCTTGATGCCCTGGGGGATTTTTACGGGCTAACCCTTGATGCCTTAGGGGATTTTTGCAGGCTAACCCTTGATGCCTTGGGGGATTTTTGCCTACTATATTGGTCTATTGACCTATTTCAGTTCAGGACCCAATCACCGGGTGACATTAATAGGTAAAGACGACACTAGTTACCCACCAACCCTTGATGCCTAGTGGGATTTTTGTGGGCTAACCCTTGATGCCCTGGGAGATTTTTACTGGTTTACCCTTGACGCCTTATGGGATTTTTGCGGGCTATATTGGTCTATTGACACATTTCAGTTTAGAACCCAATCATCAGATGACATTAATAGGTGAAGATGAGACTAGTTGCCCACCATTTCTGTTCGAGATTTCAGTTTTGTCAGGGACCCTACATGGTTCATATGAGATTTGTGTTTTGTAAAGACCCTACATGGGTTACATGATTTCAGGTTTGTAAGAAGTCCTACGTGGGTTAATCTGTTGGATTTGTTATGAGGTGTTTTGACAAGATTTGGTTCAAAAACCCTATATAGGTTGAGCTGTTTTGATCCGAGTGAGTTGTATTAAACTTCCATGAGCATGCATCTGTTTTGATATCTATTAGCTAAGGCAGCCTATTTGAGAGGTGTTAAGGCCTAATTAATTATGAGTATTTTTAAAGCAAACATTTACATGGCACGTTGCACTTTCATTATGAGCTACACATTACCTGTTTCAGTTATGAGTTTTTGTCGATTCGGCGTATGCACTTCTGGAACCTTTACTAGATTTTGATTATTGTTATAAATATATCGATTATTATATAATTCATCTGTTATGATCTGATATCGCTTTGTACTCGTGATATCTAATTTATTCTGTGGGACATTACGTATGTTCTCTCATGGGCTTTATAGCTTACCCATGTTTTTACCACCATTTCAGGTGCCGCCCCATAGTACGTGATCTTATGCAAGGTTGTTCCTAGGGGTGGTTCGGGGAGACAAGAGGGTTGTTTCACTTATGCTCATTTATTTCTAGAACGTTATTATGTATGAAACAAGGATTATTAAGACATGACCTTACTTAGTAATTAGTAGTTTTATTCGAGGAGAATGATTATTGTAGGCTAATTTGAGGTCCATTTGATGGTACTGGCTAGACATTTATGGCTATGTTTAGAATGAAAATTAGTCATTTATCTGATATGGATGTTTAGAGTTTATGTTCTTATATTCAGCTGCGTAGTTTAGAATGTGTATGGTCATCTTTCTGTTGCACTATAGAGATTAAATGTTAGTTAACATTTTATTTATTGTTCTGCTGCATTAGAATATGTTTATGGTCCGAAATGTAAATTAAACAAAATTTATAGTGCTTAAGATATGGATTCGGACAGTAACGACTCGAATTCACACCTATATTTGGTCCTGAATTTTGGGGCGTTACACCAGGCCTCAAGGACAGTTAAACTGCCTTTAGGAGAGGTCGATAGATGGGTGAAAGTGATGACGCCTACTACCAGGCAACATGTTCGAAGCCTCCTAATTTACAAGTGTGGGTACAACCCTAAGTTCCCTTCAATGACAAGGACTCAGAAAAGATGGTTGATGCAACAGGCCTTGGCTCGACAAGGGAACCTAAACCAAGTTCTAAGTCGAGAATTAGGATTACAACAAGAAGCACAGGGAGGAGCCACCCAGTGCCGGATGGTCAAATGTGCCCAGCCTGACTACCAATTCGACAAGTCATCTGACGATGAATTAGGCAGAAGAGAACATAAAAAATTGGAAAGGAGATGGTATCCCATACTTAATGTCAATGACAATCAAGAGCCTAGGCCCATACGTGTGCTTATTGGTCGAAAACCAAAGAAAGCCAAGAAAACTCACCAAGATAAGCTGCAAGATGCCTCGACAACCATCCAGACTAAAGGAGGAAGGGTTCTGCAGCAACAACATATGACCTCAGCAGACATGGTAAAACTACCATCAGACGAGGATTATTTTGGCGTTTTTGAGGAGGGGCTATTCATAGAGTTCTTCATACCTTCATAAACGATTACAGACAACCTCCTTGGCAACAAGGGCCATATGGTTGATATTCATTTCGGCAATCATCCCGAGAGAGCAGTTGACTGCAACATGATTCTCACACTGTCTGCCGAGTTCAAAGCCCAGCAAGACTATGTCTCTGAGGTAGAAAAAGAACTTTGGGATATTATCTCAGAGAAACCAGCGGCCATAGAGCTCAAGGACAATACGCCAAAGGAAGATGAGCTTAGAACAAATATAGAGGAGGATAAAGGTAAGCTTATCTTTGATAAACCCTCTAGAAACCTGATCCAACATTTAAAACCTTTATACATAAAGGTACATATGGAGGGTCGACCCGTGAATAGGGTACTAATCGACAATGGGACGGCTGTAAATATACTCCCTTTGTCTATGATGAGAAAAGTATAAAAGGTTGATAGTGACCTAGTACCAATAGATGTATCTGTCTGCAGTTTCTCAGGGAATGCTACCCGAATCAAATGAGTCCTCCCACTAGAACTACGGGTAAGGAGTCGAACTCAGGTGATAACTTTCTTTGTAGTTGACACCTCTTCCAATTATAATGCACTATTAAGAAGAGATTAGATACATTCGAATTAGTGTGTCCCTTCGTCTTTGCATCAACTGTTATTATTTTGGAATAGTAGTAATTGTGTAGAAGTCGTGCATGCAGATCAAAAACCATTCTTAGCCTCAACAAACAATGTTGTGGCCCATCCTTATGACAACAATGTCAGAACAATCAAGCTAATTGGAAAAGACAACGAAAGGAAAATCCACCGAGGTTACCGTGCAGAAAACCTGAGAGGATGAGACCTCGATAAGTCAAAAATTTGAAGAATTATGCAGAGAACTAGTCAACCCTAATGCACCAATAGGGCTAGAAAAATCAGGCCCGGAAAACAAAGAGGAGTCGAATGACTAACCTAAACAAATAGGAGTTGAATACGTATATTTCATCAAGTCATCATCTTCTCTCTTCCTCTTCTCTTTTTCTCTCTGCTTTCTCCTCAAGTTGTCTTTCCTTTTCTTCCTTTTACTTTTCTTCCTCATCTATCTTCTTTTTCTCCTCCTCTTCTCTTTTTATGTTCTTTCCTTTTCTTCTCTTTTTCTACTTCCTTCTTCTTATCTTCTTCCTCTTGTTCCCTTCTATCGATTTCTTTCTTCCTTTTGTCTTCTTCTTCCTTTTTCTGTTTTTCCTCCTTTATCTTTTTCTCTTCATCTTGTTTCCTATCGATTTCTTCAGCATCTCATTTATTTTTTCTTTTTTCCTCTCTTCTTTGCTTCTTTTATTCTTGTTTTCTCTTTTTCCTTTTCTCACCTTTTAACCTTTTCTTCTCCCTTTTCCTCTTGTCAGTAGCTTTTGTTCCTCCTCCCATGAGCAAGCAAGGTTGTCATTTAGTGTTTTGGTTCATTTTTCTAGTTCGAGTCTTTCTTACTTTTTTTCCTCATCCACTTTCTTCTAATTTAGGACATTAAGTTCGAGTTTAGTCTTCTTCAAAAGCTCTTCTTTCTCCTTGAGCTCTTGATGTAACTTGTCCTCAATAGATAGGATAACTACCTTCATTTTTCTTCTCGCAAAGTCAAGCTCTTCTTCAGATTGATTTTCGATCTTGATGGCTCAAACAACTGCCTTTTGATGCTCGACCATATCCTTCATAGACAAAGTTTTTGTCCTCCTGATGTCTCGATTTTCTTAAATCACTATCAAGCTGCTTGCCTGGACGAGATGAAGTTGGAAGGATAGAAATAACACAGAGAGGGGCCGCTAAAAAAATTTACAGTAAGAAACTCTAGAATTAACCAAAGAAATGACAAGAAAAAACTAAAAGAATACACCTGCTATTGAAGGAGCCTCATAAGGAGGGCATAGTCGATCTTTGATCTGACTCAACAACTCTCAAACGCTCCCCAAGAAGCTCAACCACCAAGTGTCAAAAGAGGGTGTTAACTCTGGAACCCCTTGGTAGGATGGGACATAAAGTGACATCACGGATGAGCTACTCCCCCCATCTTTTGGAGGAATAATTCTCTCGAACTAGAGGGACAAGTCTCCCAGGGAGAATTTAAGATGAAAATAGGAGTAGGGATACATTGGACGAGTCTGAATTATCGGGTGCACATGTTTAGACAGTGAGCTTCAACATGATCAAGTTTGTGAAAAACAGGCAGGTCTCGAAACAAGATGCCTAAATTCTTAGGGCTTTGAGTTTGGATTGGGTAGGGTTTGGTTGCCAAGCAAGATATTCAGCAGAGCCAAACTTCAAGTCTTGGAATGGGAGGAAATGAATGTTGGAATGCACCCGTTGTACATCAAGAATGACATCGATACACCGGGTGAAAGTGGGAGAAGACGATTTAGGATATCTGGCCTCAAGCCAATACTGCGTGTTGCAAAACGGGACTCGAGTCTAGTAATTTAAACGAACATGAGATAAACTTGGAAAATATATATAAATCCAAAATTAGAGTAGCCATAATGGCCCATTGATTGAACCACAGAATCTCTCTTGAGTCAGGGACCAAAGTGATCTATAAAGAATAGCAAGTAAAAAAGGGCCTAGGGCCAACCGACGGCTCAAAGCCAAAGTTGTAGCAATTGGGGCAAACTCCAAAGTAATCCTCTTCGAAGAGGAGCAAACCATGAACTTGCACAACCAGTAGAGATAAAAAGAACATTCCTCATGGAATGTGACCTCACTACTAGGTTTGTTCATCTCATGATTAAGAAAAGTAGTATAAGAAAGATGAGAAGACTCTTATAGACAGTTAAAGTAAGATCGAGAAGAATCAGAAAAATTATGGAGAATAATGTCGTCATCGATAGGAATGTTAAGAAGGTGATAAATGTTAGCTAACATAACTAACATAGGACCCTCTGGGAGTAAGAAACAGTTTGAGGTAGGAGACCAAAACACCAAAAAGGTAGAAATAAGGGATTAGTTTAAAGGTATATCTGATTTAGATGATAAAATAGCTCTAGTAAGACCTAGCTCTCCCATTTCTTCTATTTTTTGGAAAATAAGCGGTCCACCCAATCGGCCCAAAAACAGTTGGATTTATACCAGGAACTAGGCTTGATCTTCTTTCCCATTCACCCCAATCAATGTTCTCAGTGTAGAACAAGGAAGCCCCATGAAGGTCGACTGGGAAATAGTGAGACATCTGAAGTGGAGTCTCCTTTAAAAAAGCGGGACCCAGACCATAATGAAGGATATTGGAGCTTGAAGAAGCAACTTCATAATGAAGCTTGATAAAGACTCCTATATACATGGCGTGATCATTTACACTTAAAATACATAGCCTTTTTACTGCAACCAAACCGGTATCAGTTTCAACAATAAGGATCTCCCCTTCTTCTTGTTGCTCGGTAAGAGCGGAAGTTTCCCTAGATTCAACATCAATAGGTGCGATTTGCTTCACCCGGGCCATAAAACGACGATTGAAGAAGAAAAATTAAGTAGAATGGAAGAAGATGATGAGGAAATTTAGGGCAAAGGAAACACTAAAAAAATGGCATTGATTGAAGCAAAAGCGACATTTATAAGAGACGACTGACATGATGGCATCAGTACTAAAAAATGGCGGGAGATCAACATGTGTCTGGTTAGGATTCAAACCAAACACGTTCCGGGGGCATTTGTTAGCACATATTTAAAATCGTCATTCAATAGAAGACGTGTGGAGTTAAATGACAACACAACAGTCGCTTATGAAATAAGCCACGTTGAGCAAAAAATGAAGCGGATAGGGCACTCCACTAAGAAATGGTGACACAATCAGCAAGCGAGATGGTGCACAATTCAAACTGAAAAAAATGGTTAAACAATGAATGTGGAAGAAAAAATATGGTGTCATGGACAAACCTCTACAAATAGAGGAAGAAGAAAAGGATCAAGAAATTGATCAAGAAATCATCAACAACATATCTTATCAGTATTTGTAATGTTAGATTAGGTATAGCAATAGTTCATTCTTGTAGTGATTTGAACCCCTTGTCTTGGGTGATTCATCTACACTGTAGAATAGATTAGGCATAGCAGTAGTTCATTCTTGTAGTGATTCGAACCCCTTGTCTTGGGTGATTCATCTACACTGTAGAACCAGATTCAATGAAACTCTTCTAGGAGAAGGGCATCGACTAATCTATCTTGTTCGCAGAACCAGATTCAATAAAACTCTTCCAGAGAGAAGGGCATCAGCTAATCTGACTTGTTCGTGAAACCAGATTCAACGAGATGCTTCAAAGAGAAGGAATATATGTTAATCTATTTTATTTGAAGGATCAGATTCAACGAGGTATTCCCATTTTAAGATGATAGACAACGGCTAATCTGTTATTCGAAGGTATCTCTATAACCAGCATTATACTTTATACTTTTAATTCAGTAAAAAAAAAATTATATTGTCAGTATTTGGTGCTATTGTCTATTATAAAAGTCCTCAGTCTAGAGACATTATCGAACCCAAAACCCTTTTGATAATCTAAATTGGAAATACCCATACACGTGTTGATTCCAGACCACCAACACATGGTTATGGAGAAATCTAGGTTAGAATACCACCCTTGATAAGCGTACAATTCCATTAAAAAAGCAGCTATGAGAGAAAGCCTTCCAACGGTCATCCCAATGGCTCTATTTCTACTGTATTTGGACACTCACTTTTTCGTTGTCTTTTTCATTTGTCTCTGTGTGTGTGGACTGTGAAGGTGGTTTTCAAATAGGTGAGATGATTTACCTCTTCTCAATCTGAACCAAGCACGTACTCATCTCTCTCTCTATACTGACTTAGTGAAAGTGGTGATCTGAACCATGCACGCACTCATCTCTCTCTCTCTCTGCACTGACTCGGTGAAGGTAGCGATCTAGTTCAACCAGGCACACACTCCTCTCTCTCTCTCTCCCCCCTCGGTGAAGGTGGTGTCTTCCCAATTTGAACTAGGCATGCAGTCGAAGGGATTGAGAAGTAGCATTTGGAGGTGGTGGTGAGGTCGTGCCCCTGTTTGGAGATAACCAAGTTCAAAAGCTTGGAAAACCATCGGATGGGGTAAGAAAGAAGTAGTATTTGGATTCCAATGTTGTTTTCTGAAATAATTTGCTAATTTATTGGAATCTTTCCTTTCCTCCCCAAACGCTAATACCACTTCTTGCTTCCCATTCATTTTTTCTCCTTCTGATTCTCCCCTACCCTCCCTTCTCTATCTACCTGTCGATAACGCTTCTTTAACTCTTCATCTTCCATTTTCTCTTCTCTTTACTTCTCTTCTCTCACAGCCAGGCACCAATTTATGCTTCTTCAATGTCGCCATCATGCTCCAGTCTTTCCTCAATAATATGGCTCTGCCTCCCTACTTTTCTCTCTCCTAAATCTAAACTCTCTTTCCAACGAAGAATAGTGTAGTGTAGATCTACGTCATGTTTGATGTTCCTTTTTTTAATTTCCCTTTTCACTTTATATTTCATTTACCCTTTTCTCAGTTCTCTCGACGGGGATTTTATTTCAAGATATAAAAATTTTGCTTCTTAACTCAAAGGCATTTAAGCACACCATTGATTTGTTTGTGGAGAGATGTTGCGAGAAAGACATCTCCATTGCTATGGTTTATCTCTTATCTTGCCTTGAAATATTTGCGTGGTTTTGCTTTTTCCACTCTTGTGTATACTTTGACATGGAATCATGTTCTTTTCATTTAGTCCTACAATTTTATTTTCTGGCATACTTTTGCTGCCAACAAGAATGAACAAAATCTCCTAAAAATACACAAGCACTTAATAAACCAAGAGCTCCTTGCCTTTCATCCGAATCGGAAATGCATTTGAATTTGGTTGAGGGTAGCTGCAACTCTTCAATTCTAGATTGTGTGTGAAGGAGATAGATTACCATCATTTTTTATCGATAGGTTCACTGTACACATGGTCATGTTATGTGAAGTTTACTATGACTTTGGTGAATCATATGGGAGTTGTATTAGTAACACATGGAACCAATACTACTTAGTCAGGTCAACCATAACTTTAAACCTTGTTCTGAAGATTTAATGGGAGATGTGTTTCTCAAAGCTTCCATACTCAATACAAGTCACTTGGTGGATAGCATATGCTTATTAGTATTCCTTTGAATTTGAACTTGCAGGCCCTGTAAAAGGATTTGAGTTGGGGGAAACTTACAGTTAGTTATGGGGAAGACTTAGGTTTAAGGATCCTAGGGTTTAGGATTTTAAATTAGGTTTGTGCAGGGTCAACAAGAGAATAAACATGTAAACAAATTTTGAGTAGGAATTGTTGCCATTTTAGGGTTGATCTACCAAGGGGAACTATAGATACTATTATAGGAATATAATTTTGAGAAGCCTTCTAGAATAAATCAAATCAATTATCATTTCATGAATGAAATCACATCACATGATTTTTAATTCATAAGTTTTATTTTTGAGCAAAAATGATGTATTCATGTCAAATAGAAACATGAAACATGGTGACAATGTGTCCCCAAAGTATTAGACATAATGGCACAATTGAGAAACTTCTCTATGCGAAGGACAGGACCCCCTTACATATCCAATTTTTACATTATAAAACAGTACAAAGTTATTGCCTCAACCATTTCGGTCCTTACCAAAATCTATAGTTTTGCACATTTTCCTGTTTTCCTCGATATGTTTTCTATCCAACGGAATCATTTTGTAAAATATGTGTTTCTCATGCTAGCATTTATCCGATAGCAAGTTAAAATGGTATGAATGTTTATTTTTATTATTTGCTTAGTCGTTTAAGTATCATGTTGGTGTGTAGATAAATTGGATTTCAATTATATGTAGACATATTGATCAGTTATTAATTAAAAAGTGAGCTTATCAATTTTATTGGTTTGATGCAAGCCTTACACTCAATAAATATGTCCTTAAATGTAATATGTGAAATTTGATTTGGGTTAGCATCATAATTTGACAACCCGATTATGACCCAAAAACCCAAATGTGGAAAATTTCCCAGGGGGGCAGGGGGGGTGTTATGGTTTTATGTATCAAACCGTATCCGTCACGTATTAGGGTTTTTTTTTGTATTTATATGTTTAGTTCTAGGGTTATGTGCGAAGAGTGAGAGATTCCAAAAATTGTAATCGTCTTTAACGAAAGTTTCCAGATAGTGAAAGTTTTCTCTATAGCTCCTTAGTTTTTCCCCAAATTGAGGTTTTCCACGAAAATCTTGTGTTGTGCATGATTTTCTTTTTCGTTTTGCTTTTTTATTTTATTGCATCCCATTTTCTTCTAAGTGGAAGAAGGTAAATCAGTCCTAACATTAAATGTATTCAGTAGTTACTTTCATTTCCAATGAAACCATGTATTAAAATTCCCAATAGATATCTCATGTGAGAATGCATCTTTCCATCTTGAAAGATCCAAATATAGTTGTTCGTCTTTGTTTTTATATTTGTCTTCCATGGTTAAAAATTCTATCTCCATTAGTTGCTTATATTTTATTGGGTTTGGTTGAAGGGGGCAGCAATTATGTACTATGTACATGGCATTCCATCCTTAAGGGGGTGGATGGTGAGTATATGGAATTGGTCAAGATAAAATGAAATTTCATCTTTAGTTGTCAAATCCAACCATAGTATTACTAAGGATTATATGTACAAATTAAATAGCTTTGGCTTTGTGATCTTATTCATCCCCTACTTTTGAATCCTTTAGGATATTTCTAGATGAGATTGCAACTTTGAAGAACTTGAGTTTTCTTGAAATCAGCAATAATTGGTTCGTCGATAGAATTTTTTGATTGATCTTTGGATA